>JAHZNA010003194.1:0-129721 GCA_027743935.1 Sinodicranocentrus sp. ZH6
ACAACTCCTCCAAAATCAAAAATGGTGAACCGCTTACTCCTCAACTTTTCATGAAAAGTACTTTTCATGGCAGTGAAGAGGGGACTGTGGAATGGGCCACTGGTAGCATTCAGGGCTTCTAAAAATAAAACGCTTTTTTCCACTTAAAAATATATTATCTTCAATATCATTCTACATTCCGTAGCCATCTTGAAGATGCATGAATCATTCGGACATAATGATATTCCAATTAGAGGAATTAAAGTAGACTTGGAAAAAAGTTGTACCTTCTCACTACTTTGTCAGGAACGAGAGCTCAGTTCTACTAAAAACTAGATTCGTATTGTGAAACTCTTTCACAACCACACCAATGGCGTATCTCTCAACTCTCAACACAACACTTCAATTTGGAGCTACTTGTATGATGGAGAATGCTATCCATAAGTACTCAAGTTGCACCATATTTTTTCTAGATCTTTCATTTCTCAAAAATCTCACAGGGCTTTACGCATGAAGTTAGTGCAGTTAGTATTCAAATCCATCAATTGTTTTCAACCAGTGTTTACTCCACTTGTTTAAAACAAATAATTTCGTTTCATTCCCATGATGTAAAATACAGACCTCTTCAGAACACAGGCGTATATGAAAATTTTGAATCCGAGTTTACATTTTGCACAAAAACATTTTTTTACTGGATAGTATAGTAGTCGCCCTATATTAGTGGGTATTGTAGCACTTTCCTTTTAGTTTTATGCTAGCTTGTAGTTAATACGGATTTGAAAACTGTCAAATAATGTGAAGCGGATAATTTAATTTTACTCTCTTGCATTTTTATACCATAATATAAAATAATCATGTGTGCACGTATCATCTTCAATTTTTATTATTATTTTAGAATTCGAATGTGACCCATTCATGGAAACAATATGTACTCTACATGTTATGTTTATTGTCACCTTACTAAACTTTGCAATCAATCAAGCCCACTTGTTCAATTTTTATGGTCAACGGTGTTAAAATAAAGTATTTTGATGTACATGAACTCATTACAACTAACCAACATTTGTATTCCTTTATCAGTTAATCAATCAATGCCGATTCGTAAATAAGTGCTTGCAGTTCGTGAGTGATGATGTCATCTCACATTTAAAAAATCCATTTGTTCTATATTTGGATATCCTATGCACTCTTAATTATTCATTGTGAAGGAAGAGGACGTAAGTAAAAATATAACTACAGTACTGTCACTGCATGCATCAGAGTCAATGTTCTCACGTTACGGAATCTAAGATGCACAAAGAATCATAAAAAAATCCCATTTGAAATAATTCAACTTTAATTCTTTGAAAACCTATGGTCACGGTCACCTGCTTTGGATGGGTAGAATTGTGAGGAGAATTGATTAATTTTTTTAACCACCAGAAAATGTGTCCTCTCTTATATAACAGCTATATAGATCTTAATCACTATACTTTATGAAATGTTAAAAGATAGCGGAACTTTGATGGAGTGTCTGGCGCTCTCATAAATTGAAAGGTTGTTAAGCTTTAAAAAAATCTTTATTTTACGCATACGACGGATGCAATAATGCTTTATACGGCCATTCACATTAATACCGTCATTAGTTAACAACATTGCTTTTTTCCAAGATGCAAAATCGTTCCTATGATTCTACTGCAGACTTCATATTTTTGCTCCTAGTATTACACAAGCTTGCTCACTCTTTTATTAAATTATGTCCCTGAACCTGATACTTTTCGCTTACACATCAGAAAGGAATCATATAGTTTCTTGTGGCAAGAGGTCGTCCTCCACCAAAACTTATCTAAATGTACTCATTCTCTTTTGCTCATATCCTCTTCATGCAAATAAATTTTATAATGTACGTGATATATTATATGTTTCCTTTCAGAGTAGTTCTTGGAATAGATGTCTCCTCATAGTTTGCAAAAAGGTTGAGTCTCTGCAGCTAAATTGAATTTGACTTTCCAGGAACTCATAAAATTACAAGAGGTAAGCATTTATTTTCACAATGTTGTCAGTTTCATTTAGATAGCTAGATAGTTGATGGTTGGGGAGCTAGTAGAAAGTAGTAGGGTTTTCGGAATTTTTTTAAAGAAAAACATGAGAGAATTGTTTGTACGAGTTTTCTTAATTTTTTGTATGTACTTAATAGAGCCCCTTTACCAAAGGTACAAGGCTCGGCACCGCTACTACAGAGATTGGGAGGTCCTTAATAGGATGCAAGATCTTCCAATACCTGGAGCAGAGTTGGGAATGCAAAGGTAAGTCGTGATTGGATAAATAAGACAAAGTAGGATTTTAGAATGATGAGTTTTAAAAAGGGTAAAATTGAATATCATTTTTTAAATTTCCAGACTTCCAATCAACTTTTGAAAACATGACATCTTATCGATCCCTAAACGAAGACAAAGTCCCTCCTTCTCTTTCTCCAGCACCGGAACTAATATGCGCCACAAGTCAGCGACACTGCGCTATCACAGCGGTGGCATTCCGGATGAGGAAGAAATTTCTAAAATCTTACCACTCAAAATTTTGTTTTCTTAACTCGGACAAAGTTGTGTATAGATGTGTGCTAAAAGACGATAAGAAAATTTTAGTCGAGACTGACCCTTCCTTTCCGGACTTTCCATTGGTCAACTTTCGACCTCAAGGTGACCGCTTCACTCACAATTTCACATTTCGATTGGCGGACAACGAGCTGGCGAAATTTTCTACAGTAAAATTCATCAAGACATGGAGAACCGTCAAGTTAGTTGCGAAGTTTACAGATCGTCTCTCCCAAAAAGATAGAGTTCTTGTAATTAAAGGACACATGAGCAAGTGGCGGTTTGGCTTGTTCCTTGGCGATCCTAAAGATGGAGGGATTCCTTTAGCAAATATTTACCAGCCTTCACAACCCACAGGACCGCAAATTGTTATGGACGATTATCATATTGAAATTGCCCAAGGAGTTGATATCGCTATTGTCCTTTCAATGTTACTCGCTATCGATGACTACATTGGTAACAAGTGGATTCGTCTCTTTTTAGGATTTTTGAAGTAACTTTTATTTTCATTGTTTCCCATCTTTCCAAAAACTATTTTCTTACGTGTCCAATCTCATCATGCAAATGAATCCTGCTAATTAGATGTCTTTAAAAAAATAATAATTAAAAAAAAACGTTATACATTTTTTCCAAACATTCTTTCTGAACTGTTCCATTTATTCTCCGGATTCTTAACTGAGTACATTACATTTTTTTCATCATCGTTTATAACAATTGACATTCTCGCCTTGTATTCCAGTGGAAGCGGCATTATCATTGTCTCCACACGCTCCCAAACTTTCTTTTACATACAATTCACAGTCGCTGCTATTTTTTATTTATACACAAATCCTTACAATATTTTTTCTTACACTTTATTTCCTCTTACAATTTTTTCTTCTTCTCCACGATATAAGTTTCATAAAAAACGAAAAACAAATTCACACATTCAAAATACCCCACACACAAAAAAAATCATAAGTGTCCATCCTCAAACACAGGGATTCTCTCTCCTTTCCCGGTTTATCTAACTTTCTAAATATTTTTTTTACCAAACTTAATAAAAAAACTCACGCACCTATACGCACACGCAGAAGGGAATTTTCCGTGTACTAAAATGGATTTAAATGCGCTTTTCATTTTTGAGTAGCGAGCTTGCTGCCTCTTTAGTTTTGTAAAGGTTACCTATACAATGTGCAGTTTTATTAATAAGTCCCACCGAAGCACTTGCCTTCAATAATTATATTCATGCATACGACACTAAAACAATTTTTTTCGTCTCACATTTTGGACCAGCAAAAAACAAAATCGAACGGAAGAACTAAAAAAATTGTTTAGCTAAAAAAATCTACATCGCATCTCTCATCAGCACTTTCCTCCACAAGTGGACACTGGCGTGGGGTGAAACCCTCGAAAAAAAGTATTTTCCCAGTTATATTTTTTTTCGTATGACCAACGACGCCACGGAAATACTCAAAAACTGACTAAAAAATCCTTCCTCTTCATGTAAACGTTAATTGGTTAGACACATCCTCCTCAACATTTAAGTTTGAGCGTATAATCACGCAAAAAAGGCGTTTCGATGAGATTTGAACCGAGTTTATGACAAACAACAAAACAAACAAAGAGCCTGACTTGTACAGAGTGGATAAGATATTATTTTGTCGTACAAAGGGGTAGCGATCATTGGGGATGTATTTTTAGGGGTATTTTTTTTTAAATATAATTTTATTTACCTATTTTGTGTCTCCTCCTCTGTGATCATTATGAGAGGAGGGGAGATAACAATGTTAAGTTTACCTTAGTTTTTTTAGTTATGCTCACACACGCTCAGAAAATGCACAATGCTCTTCGATAAAAACGAAATCAGTTTTTGGCGAAGATTGTGGCTTTGTGTGTGTGTGTGTGTCACTCATACTGTGTCAGTCATTTCCTTAGAATGTAGGTTTACTTGATACAGAAAGAAAATTGATGCATACGTAACTTTTGATAACACAATTTTTAAAACCATTCATCCTTTAACTGACAGAAAGTTTGAGTTCATTCAACATTTTAAATAAAATTAGAGTGGTGACAATAAAACTAAAATTAAACTGGTTATCCTTGAAGTGTTGTAAAGTGCGACTTTAAACTGATAAAATTGTCCCATTAATGTTACAAATTTATCATAGATTTTTTTTCACAGCTGGCAAGTCCTACAAAGTCTCATCTACTAGTAATCAAAAAGGTGGAATATTGGATAACTTTTCAGTAGAAAAATTCAAAATCCCTGATTTCACTCCTTAAGGAATAATCTAGTAATGGGTTCTGGTTCTACCGTGGAAAAAAAATCCGAAAAAAGAAAACAATCCCAAAGTGGAAACTTTTCTAGGGGATGAGTATCAACGGTATTTTCAAAGTAGAGAAATTAGTATGAGCTTTTTGAGCTTGAATATAAAAGGGATCACTTCATCTTCCTAAAGATCTCTCTATTCCTTCACTATAAAGTGATGTTAAAGTCACAACGTGATGTTCTACTAATTTCCCTCCTTTGGAAATATCATTCACAAAATCTCCTAGCTTGTCTCCACCTCAAACATTATTAAAGAAAATTTATCTTGGAAATAAACATCCAAAAAAATTCTCTCCTACGACCTACTACAAATCATACATTGGAGATCTAGTTCATACCCCAAAAAATCTCCAATGCTAATTCAATCACCAAAGGGAAAACTCGGAGAGAAAAGAACATGTAAAAAAGTTGATAGAAATAGACACTCATCCAACAACACACTAAATGTAGCAGATATGACAATGCTAGTCTAGTAAAAACCTAAGTAAGTTATCCTCATAGGTATTTATCTTCAGATAACCTACCATATAAATTCTTACCATTTAGTGGTTTTCCCCCTCCTCATTGATTACATGTAACAACCTTAGTACACACTTAGAGATACACACACTTATGTATTTATATACGAGTATAGTATATATATATATGTGTATTTAGTCGGTTGAAACCTATCTAGTTTAAGATTACATTTTTAATTTCCCCCCTTATATAATCATTTTTTATGTACAAGGTTTCTTAAAAGTACATTAATCTGATCCTTTTCTCATTTTTTTTTGCAAATTGACTTTATACTCAAATATACACAATCATAATTACCTATTGTATCATATTTATATAAATGTTTACATACTATGGCCTTAATGGATATTCCGGATTCTTAAATATTCTTAAATATATTATTCCTCCTGTATCCTTAGCCTAGCTCCTTTTGCCGGAGAAAAAAGAGGTTAGTTTCCTTACTGGATCTGTTTCGAAGAACAACCGTGTACGGAAGCTCTTCACTAAAATCCCATTATGTCTTTCGAGAATTGCGCCGAAGCAGCAGGTTACACAGTATTTTTTTTAAACTTAGAGTTCACTAACCTACATCATAATAATTTATACTCGTTTCCTCTCCCCCGTATATAACTTATAAATAGCCTAGATTTTTTTTGTAAAGATTTTCCTCTTAAGCAAATTATCCTCTTTTGTGTGAATTTCCCTTGTTAAACAATTTTCTTCCTTTTTATTTGTCGAAGTAGTATCAAGATTTTGTTTTTGTATGGGTAACACTTTTTTTTTAGCTACAACTCTTGTAAGTTTTCTTTTTTTTAGTCTCATCTGAGGAAAGTTGGCATTGGGTTTGAAAAAAAAGAGAAAACTGGATGATTTTTTCCCCGCCCCATATTTCATCCGCCCTTGTATTTGAATATTCTTTTTTGTGGTTTGTTTGTTCTGTTTTTGTTTTAACTCGTGAAAATTATAAATATTGCATAATCATCATCATTTCTCAGTGTACAGTAGTCCCAAAGTTTTATTTACAACAGATATTTTGCAAATTCTTTCAAACTCTTATTTTTTTTCGTTTATGTTCATTCTCAATTGTAACCTTACTACTTTTATCATATTTTTTTTTTAAATATGTTTCCCTTTTTTTAGTACAGACGTTGCGGTGAAACTTATCAGTTTAAAACTCAGCGAGTCAATATGAATGACTGGAACATCAGTCTAAGCCTCCATTAAACGTCACTGCGCCTACACACACAAATTCAGAAACAAGGACATTGTAATAATATATAGTTTAGTTTTTTTGTTTTCATTCTTGTCGAGTCAATTTTGTTTTTTTTGTTAGCGACACTCTTGAGTTCTCTTCTCCAATGGGTATTTTTAATATATTATTTTGGAAAAATTGGATTTTTTTAAAAGTTTTTTTTAGGGTGTTTCATTTCAGCAATTTTGAATGAATCGTGTGTTTTCTCTACTATTTATATCCTCACACCTGGAATTGCTGCATAGGATAGGCTGCAGCAGCCATCATGCCTGCAGCAGCGGCAGCAGTTGGCTGTTGAATGGCGGCGGCGGCTGCCGCCGCAGCATTCTGAGCCGCTGTTCCTGTCATTTGCTGAGTCGCGGCGGCACCCGCTCCGCCTTGGCCCCAGGAGGTCATTCCTTGCATAGCTCCGACATTCCTGAAATAAAAAAAGTCTTTTAGAGTGCTTCCCTACAGGGATTTGAGTTCTTTTTGAAGTTATTCTTCCCCCACCCCATGTAACCCTGCTGATATCCAAAATTTCCATAAGAATACCCTTGTACTCCTTGCAGGAATTGGTTTTGCATCTGTGCCGTAGCCGGATAACCTTGTGGATACCAGTAGCCCATTTGTTGTCCGTAATAAGGATATTGGGTGCCCGCAGCAGCAGCAGCAGCAACTGAGCCGTAACCGTATTGTTGTTGCTGGAAGAGGAGAAGAAGAAAAGAAAGGGTTTTAGACAATTCCGCTAATTTTAGGTGACATGAGAGATGAAGAGAGAGAGAGAGAGATGATAAGTATTTTTCAATTACAGTGGAGACTTGGCTTGAAACATTGGCAGGGTCTCCAGCCTCCTTCCCCCACGAACACTTCACCGTCTGTCCATTGATTTCTGTGTTATGTACCGCGACAATGGCATGAGTTGCTGACTCCTTAGTTGCGAATCTGCAAACATAAAATCCACGTTAGTTCCATTTCACAGCAATATATCGTAATCATCATCATCATCACCATCTCAAACTTGAAACAATTATACTTAATCAGCAATTATATATTAGCCTGTAGAATACACAGAAAATCCTATATATTAATTTTCCCATCTCTGTTCACATCTTGCCAGTTTGTAGTCCCAACAAATAATTTGTATTTTCCACTTTCTATTTTTTGCATAGGAAATGAATCCCCTTTCAAGAGAGTGCAACAATGGCCGACTTTATTTACACAAAGAACATTAAGCACATATTTATCTGTCACCAGGGAACACACATAATGGGAGGGAGGAGAGCATGATGAGATTTTAATGTAAAGTAGTAAAATATTCTTCTTTTTCCTCTTTCTCCTTTTGCTTTCACCGTTCGCAGAATATGATTATGTATAATATTTTATGAACGGGAAGAGGATGAAAAAGACACCCGGGAAAGAGTGGGGGATGAGTAGAGGAAGTGAGAACGGATGAGGGGAGCTTCATTCTCAACTCAAGACTCTCTTTCTACATTCTCTCTTTCCCCGGTACTTTTTTTCTTCTCCCTTCAAACATTTTCAGTGAGGAAGGAAGCCTAACAAATCTCTCGCTTCTCTGCATCATCCACACTCTCTGGACGAGAGAAAAAAAGAGGAAAGATATGTTCCACTCTCGAATCTCAAGAGAGAGAGAGGGAGGAAAGAATTTTCTCTCTGCAGTTTTCACCATTACCATATGAATAGCTTTTTTGCAGTTCTCCCTCTTCAGGAAAATGAAGTGGAGAAAGGAGCTGGAGAGAGTGAGAGAAAAAAAGTCCTTTTAGAGTGTCCTCCATGACGAAGTGAATGAAGGAATGTGCTCCTCATGAACATATTATTTAGTAGGTTTGTAAATATGTATAAAAAAGTGTCCTTTTCTGAGAAACAAGTGAAGAGTGAGAAGAAGAAGAAAAAAACTCCAAAAGCAAGTTTTTTTCCCTTCCTTTTTCATAAGTAATGTGAATAGACTATTATTATCATTATTATTACTTGTGGAAAGAGACTCCACTCTGAAAATATATACATTGGTATCCCAACCTCCCTTATTTCCAGTTGGAGGTTATTTTTACGAGAAAAATATGCACATTTATAGTTTTCCCACCCAAGGAGAACTGTAGTAAAGGTATGGAGAGAATATATAAAGACGTTTCAACCACCCTGCCACTACCATCCACACACGTACATTACGTGTGAAATGACAACAACAAAAAGTGATGTGTTTATAACTCCCAGGAAAATTATTTTTCTCTACAAAAACAACCTCACACAAACTCACAATCAGACTCTACATTTATTCTTCAGGGGTATATGTATGACTTTGTGAAGATTTCAAAAAAAAAAGGAAGTTGTGCAAACAAGGGTTATATTTTACAATAAAAACACAAGGATAAAAAGAACTAGACTAGGATTTTAACTTTTTTCTCTTCTTCTCCTCTTTCACCATCTCTCCATATGGTATAGCTCCACCCTTGTGTATACATTTTATTATTATGTATGCATGTATATTTCGCCATATATTTTTCTCCCAGCTTCACCACTCTTGGCCTGCAGTGGATGATGACGATGATGGGAAAAGAGGGAGGAAGGAGAAAAAGGGACATTATGCAAATTAGCTAGAGAACATGTACACGTCGAATCGATTTTCCACCTTAATTTTCCTCCACATTTTTTCAAACCACATGGAAAAACATACAAGGGGGAAAGTAGGATAAAAAAAAGTTGAAGTCAAGGAACAAGCGTGGCCACTAAATCGAAACAATTAACATTGCTATCTCCGCTTGTAATCAACAGTCCATTTCCATATTAGCAGACTACTGTAGATTTTCGTGTACAATAACAATGAGAAATATATACACTTTATTTAATATCCTCTCGTTTGTTGCGTGCCACCCGACATCAAACTTCTCTCGCAGACTCTATTCCGCCAAAGGAGAGAAAGAAAAAACTGTCTGGGTTCCAAAGCCGAGGAAAATTTATACACACATATGGCCACATTCATTCCCCGAATCAACAAGAGACTTTCCCGTCCCTACTTTTATTTCAGGATATTCACCAAGAGAAACTAAAGAGGGAAAAGATATAGTTTTTTGAGAGAGGGAGAAGTATACCAGAAAAAAACGGATTTTGTGAGTAAGAATATAAAAACAAGAGGGGAAAATATGAATACATGAAATGTAACTTATGTATGAGTATCCAAGAGAAAGGCTGAGATCACGCAATTTCGTAGTCAAAATATTGTAGTTTTTTTTACCTTCTCTGTTATGTGGAGAGGGGCTTTTCCAAATGAAAAGTGAGAATGAGCTTGGTTGTGAGAGAGTTGTACCTGTCTTGTGCATGACGAGTTTGTCGCTCAAAACGAGAGAGGTTTCAGGTCTGATTTATAATCACGATTTGAAACACATGAACAAACACAATATAATAACTTCATCGATTTAACTCTACGGTAGTGCCTGGAGGGAAAATGGATGGGGAATGTTTGGATGGGAAGTTGCGAAAATCATTTTTTATACTGAGGGAGTGCATATGGAGAGGGTTAAATATGTGATCTGATTTTGGATATGTTTTCCCTTACATTTGGGAAATATATAGAGAATGTGTGTGAGAGAGAGAGAGAGAGAGAGAGTTTGTGTGTATGTGTATTTCTTGGCGAGCTAATGAACCGAGGAGGAATCAACACTGGCTTGTGAAAACCACAACTGCTATAATCCCGAGGTTCCTGCCTCCTTCCGCTTGTAATAATTTTCCCTGTGGAAACTTTCTTTTCGTGGTTTCTCTAATCGAGGTCGGTTCTTTCTAAGATGAGGTGGAGGAAGAGGGTTATTTCAAAAATAAAGAGATATCATTTGAAGGAAGAAAATATTACGAGTAGTTTCCCTTTTAGAATATCTCCATCTATTTAATTTTCCGCTGGAATACGTATATGTACCTTTTTTATAGAAATTTTTCTAGCACATCCCTTTTTCATCAATTTTAGTCAACAAAATGAAATTATTTTGTTCAAAAAATCCTTCAAATTCTTTCCCTAATCTACTCAAGGAATGAAAACGTAAGCAATAAAAAGGGAATGGATGTGACAAGTTTTTTTTTTTCAAAAGGAGAGGCTTCCTTTCTTTTTTTCTACATCTCCAACATAATTTGAGCCACACAGACAATAACGTAATGAAATCCATCATGAAAAACAATTCCAACTGGTGAAGCCTCCACACTCTAGGATTATTCATGCATGTACAACTTTGTTTCTTCATAATATTCCCCTAGTCATCATGTTGATTTCCACTTAGTTTCTCCTTTTCTCCATCAAATATTACATTATACACGCATACCCACACATACAAAACATTCCCTACCACTCCCACATTATCAACTTTTTTCTCCGTCTCCTCCTTTTCAGCAGGAAAATAAAGGAAAAATTTTGTGCATCAAAACCTTTTCCCCGTTTCTACAGTGTCAAAATGCGATACATCTTTTTGGCAAGTTGGTACAGAGAGTAAAGAGATATTTTTTTCCACCACCAAAAACAGGGAAATATCAAGGGAGGGGAAAAACGCAACCACCATGAATTCTGCAGTCATTTTCAAGAGGATCGAGGCTGAAGCCAAGAAAATAGCTTAAAATGCATTCTCTCTCTCTCTCTCTAAAAGAGAAAACACTCTGGTAATATTCTAGAGAGGAGAGATACATCTCGTAAACATTTTTTTCTTCTCCTTCCCTCCCTACAAAATATTCTGCTTCTCTCGCTCCTTTTAAATATGCAAAACCCTGAGAATCAAAATACTATCATCATCAACTTCATCTCTGCATGAAATGTATAGAAGGATGTGTGAGTTGGACGTGTTTCACAGGGAGAGAAAATATATATACTTTCCCTTTTCAAAAAAAGAAGGAACAGCAGAAGAGTAAAGTGTAACCAGGGATAGAGGCACCTCTCAAAAAATGCGAATGAGTAAAGGAAAACAATGGAGAAACAAAAGGCTTTGCAACGATTTCGGATAAAAACCCGAAATAGTCGAGGTTGTAAAGGAGGGAATGCGGAATTTATGCAGTGGTCGGATTCTTGGAAAAAATAATACTTTATTATTGTATCGGGGTCCTTTCATGAGAGGAAATTGTATTTGAGGGGAAAAAATGCCCACATTTTTGGGGGAAATATGCAAGACCGTGGCAAGAATTGGTGGGTTTTCTCATCATATATGGGAAATAGCAGAGGGGTGTTTATTTTTTGAAAGCAACATCCCCATTTTCTGTGAAGTTGAGTAACATGAAAGAATTGCTTTCCACTTTCCCATCTTTTTCAATTGTAATTCACTGGAAAACAAATAGCTGAAGGGGGAAGGGAAAGTTTGAGAATCTATGGTGGTGGTACACCTGTGCAGAAATTTTTGCAAAGTTTGGAGGGTTTGCAGGTGGAATACATTTTTATTAGTTTTACTCCAGGATGTTATTCTTTCTTTAAAATGAGCTTCCTCCCTTCCAATTATATGGAAAGGGGTTTATTATTTTAGGAAAAAGGATTCAAACTCACCTTCACTTTTAGGTGGAGGAGGTTTTCTCGTCGCCCAGTTGGTTCGGATACTGCGGTTTCCTAGCCATTGGCCGTTCATTGCTGCTATCGCGGCTTCAGCCTCCTGCGAAAAGAAGAAGGACATTATTTAGCAATTCAATGTTGTTTTTAGGAACTTTCATGCAAATTTGTAATTCTGCTTTTTGAAGTTGAATTTTTAAAATTTTCTAAATAAATTTGGTTTTTGAGAGAGAAATTTTGAAGTTTTCGAGCAATAATCTAATATATAAGTATATAAAGTGTGGAGCATATATTAAAATATTATGGATGCAGAATATATTGTTATAATTTATTATAATGATATATATATATATGTATAATGATATATTTTAGGAAAAAATAGTGGGCGGAAGATAATGTGATTAAAAATGTTCAATACAAAAGATGTTTTTTTTGTTTTAATTCACTTACCGTTTTTTTGACAAAAGAAACGAATCCATATCCCTTGGATTTAAGGGTTTGTGGATCTCTAACCACCCGACAGTCTCTGAAATAATGCAAAAAATATAAAACAAAATGCAAATTTTCTTTTTTTCTTTTTTGTGTCTTTTTTTGTCCATCCTCGTTCAAAATATATACATTTTTTTTTCTTTCACAGAGACAAGTTGAAACAGAGAAAAAGACACACAAGGAAATACACGAAAATAAACATATAAAGCGTAAAAGCCAAGCAGCACACAAAAAATTATGCAGATAAAAAAACGTTCCGCCTATAAAAAAACAATTCCTCTAAAAATATTTTTTTTCCAATAGAAACCCTGTTGCTTTTATCAAGTTGTAAAGTTTGACAGAGGAAAAAAATCAATGAAATCGTTCAATCAACCCTTTTTCTCCCATGTACAAATTGATGAGTTGTTGGTCACAATCTACAACCTACAACGTCATTACCCGCGCAACCTGCCCAGTACAGGAAAAAGTGGAGTGGATTGGAAATAAAAAATCCTCCAACTTACTTATTTATTTAGCAAGTTGACAACACACAGAGAAGGTAAAGCGGTAAGGATTTCCCTTTCCAATTTATTTATTACTTTTTTTTCTTCCATAGTCAAGATCATGTGACACGTTTTCTCTTTTTTTTCTACTTTAGATTCAACAAGGGAAAGAGCCTAGAGAAAAAAATGTTTTCCACCAACAGTGAGTATTTCCATTGATGGAAATCCTAATAGGTTTTTTTCCCTTTGATTTTTTTTTGTTTTCCCTAGAGTACCTCACACACACTCTTTTTTGGAGAAATGCTCAAGGTAAGTGATTCAAGTTGTAAAAGAGAAAATTCCTCTGTAGCCAAAGCAAAGTGACATTAGCACATTTCCCTTCTTTGTCAAAGAGAGCGGGAGAGAATCCACAAAGGAAATTCGAATGGACGGGGAACAAGAAGGATTTTTAATGTTTTCTCCATCTCACATATTATTTACCACTCTGGCCACTTGTTCCATGTATCAACTCACATAAACATTTCCGGTGGTGGTGGTAATGGTTGCAAAAAAATATGGAGGAATAGCAGCTTTCTTTTTTTAAAAATAAGACTTCCCGTCCCCAAGCTGGTCAGCGGGTGACGGGTAGCTGTTTAAGTGAAAGTCTAAATCAACCTTTTTTTCTCCACTTCCCTTTTCTCTCTCTCTCTAGAGAGTAGGGAATAAGCTTGAAAGAGAAACACACAACATTTCGCCACCTGTCACAAGCACTGATGCCACTTGCATACTAACTACATACTTTATTACGACTAATTCAACATATAAGAGAGAGGTCAGGGAGAAAAAAACTATAAAGAGAAACAAGACTCAGGAAAACGAGCAACTTTCTCCCATTTTTTTCGTCTGCGGAGCAATTCCAATAAATAGATTCTTCTCTATGGTGAAGATGGGTGGGGTATTTTTTTAGGAAAAAAAGTCGCATTTGGTTTCGACCATAATGGGAGGAATAAAAGGCACCCTAATGTTATTTACGAGGTGAAACTGGCCATTGTAAACAGCCGTGGTAGGATGAACAAGAAAAGGATGGGGAAAATAAGGGAAAGCTACCTCCTTTTTTTGACTCGTGTGATGATGATTCCTCTGTTGGGAAAATATGTTTCTTGGTTTGGCAACACATCTCTGGTTTTCAAGACATGTCCAAGGATAACGGATTGGTAGTGTGTGGTCTTTGTTATGAAAATGAGAACACGCGAGGAGGAAAGAGGAATCAACTTATCATCATCATCTTGTCGTTTACACTTGTTTCCAAAGAGTAGTCATGTTTTTCCCCTGATTTACTCTTAGTGGTTGCTATGGAGGAAAAATGAGAAGGGTTTGGCGGGTGATTTGAATTTGGAAAATGAAAATTTTAATGAAATTTCTCCTCGAGATTGAGAATTTCGTTGAAAAAATACATTCCAAGTAAAACTCGGAATATAAAAAGGAAAATATTTCCCATTTCAAATTTAATTCTTCTTGAAATCCCAACTACCAGGTGGAACCACCTCAACAAAGTATTTTGTTGAAAGAGGGAAAAAAAATCTCATAAAAAGCAGCCAGTAATAAAAAATGTACAAGACAAGGGGACTTTCTATATACTTTTCCCTTGTTTTTAAAACTCATCTGAGAGAAATAAAAGAGCACTTTGGCCATCCTCACTACTCCTTGTTTTCGAAAGAATCCAGGAAAACCATTGCGCAACAACTTTAGAATAATTGATAAAAGCTGATGAAAAATTCTCTAGAATATTTTTATTATCATGTTTTTAAAAACCCATTCATATTGCAAAAGACAAGGCGTTTTCCCTTGAACAAATAAAACTTCATTTTTCCATCATCAAGCTGTTGTTTTCAACCTTTCTAGTAAACTAATAGAAATGCCTTGAAGGCTAAATTTTTGTGAGGAATTTCAAAAGGAATCAAAACAATTTCCACCTTTGACTTATACCCCTGTAGAAATATCATTTTCGCTCTTTCCAGAGAAATAAAATTACAATGCAATTCATATCCATGCAAATCAGGAGCATACGTACGAGTACGACAACTATTCCATATTTTATTTATTTCCAGAACAAAAAATATTCCAAGAATTCCTCCTTCCCTTTTCCTCCCATTCTCGAGGGGACGAAATTGAGAACATTTTTTTTTCATAATGTCATCCCCATACTGTAGCTAAATACAAGGAATAATTTTCACCCCATGAGGATTCGTCTCTTCTTTTCAAGCTAATTGGAGTGCTAGGGAAATATCCAAGGCTGGAAAAATTATTCACAAAGAAGCTCAACTTTTTTTTTAGTAGACGCATCAAAACCTCTAGAGTTTTTGACTTCCGACATACCAAATTTTTCATCCTAGTTTTTCCCCCTTTGTTGCCTCCTTCTCTTTCTTTTTTCCAAAATAAAATGCAACTTTCTCTCAATCTATCCTTTTTTGCGAAAATCCTTGCCTTCATTCCCCAGCAGATGTTGCTTCATGAAGAGAAGGAAAAGATAAAAAGTTTTTAGAGGCATTCTACCGTGATGGTGTTGGCAGTGGTTAATGAATGCAGAATACAAGCATCCTGCCTCAGTGCTCTTGGGTCTCGTGTTATTATATTATTATCAGTGGTAGAACGCCTTTCTTTGTTCTTCCCCTTTTTCATCATCCTCATGTTAGGTGGAATGATGTGGTGGGAAGCAAGTCTAATATACTATGCTTCACTTTTTTAGAGGATTTTGATGAACAAAAATCATATGAATATGAATTTTACCCAGGTTAGGTATTCACACAAGGAGTAGTTACCTATTTTCAGTGAGCTCGGCGTCATTGGGTGAAAGGGATTGAAAGATGAATAGAGTGAATTGATTTTATACATATATAGATGAGATAGGAAGATGAGTTTGTAATGAGATTTTCAATAGTGCATCATTTTGAAGAGGGGAAGAGGTTGTGATGAAGTTAATTGGAATGGCCACAGTATCATTTGAGGAGGAGAATGGTGTTGAGTGTCTAATGGAACTGATTATGGTGATTGAGTAAACTAAAGTGAAATTCGTATATCAATATTTTAGTTCCTTCAACAAGTTGATTTTGAGTTAGGAGAAAAAGGCATGTTTGCATACGTGGGTGTAAAGGTTGGTTTCACCAGAAAGGGAATCTTTGTAGGGAAATGTGTGGCGAGGTGGAAAAGAGGAGGGAACTGGCTAATTTTCCTTTGATGATGAAAGCTGGGTAGGGATTTTGAGGGAAAAAATAAACTTTTGGTCTTGGCTACTTCCTGTTTTGGAGATGGTGAAAATGTAATTGTTTTTTGGGTTCACGAGAGGAACCTTATGTAGAGAAAATTTGACACCGGAAGTGGATCTCCAGGTCCCAAAGGATCCTACCTCAAATAAACATTTGAGCCACAGGAATTGTGAAATTTTCTGTTTTCCTTTTCCTCTACGAGCAAAACTTCACCAACCTCATTTCCCTGAGGAGAATGGGCTCATCTTGTATGGAATATAATTCTGTTGAATAATCACTCATCATCCTCATCACTCCTACAGGAATTTCCAGAGGATATTGCAAACCGCACATAGAAACTAGAAAACGAGGTGATGTGTTTTCATTCCAAACGTAAATTTCCTCACAACCCCCACCCCCTCAGTTGTACATTAGTCTAGAAAAAATATTCCTTCTTCTCTATCTCTCTGTCGGTAATCCAAAATTAATAATGTAGAAAACTCGGAGAATATTCTGAAAACACATTTCCTAAATAAAATAGAAAATCCACCACAAAAGAGCAGGAGGAGGGACAACGCCCAGAAGTAAATTATCCAGACCTTAATGACAATCCCATTTTTTCCCATCTTGTCATCATGCATGTCATACATTTATTTTTATTTTATTTTACCATCCATCTGGCACAAAAAACATGGCAAATGAGAGAATACGCCATATTCATTATGTTGATTGCTTATTTACATCTAGCTCATGCCACGCCACTGGTAAATTAGAAAGAAAATGGGAACCCAGTGACAAAATGAAATTATCATACAGGCATGCAATCCTCCTACCATATTTGCATGATCACATCCAATATCCAAATAATATTTACCTATTCCATTTCCACCCAATCTTTCTAACGACATGAAATCCTCTACAAACTGAGGGAAGGGTGGAGAAGAGGGAAAAAGAAGATATAATGCATTTGTGTTAAACTTTCCTTGGCACATTTCAACCTACACAAGTTTCCTTTCTCCGGAGAAATATATGCATGAGGGAAAGTGCAATAAAAATAATGATGCGACAGATATAGAAAGAGAGAGAGAGAGAGAGAGAGAGAGAGTGAAACCTTAACTCATAACTTGGAGGATGATAGGGAAACAAAGATGAAACTTCTACAACCCACCAGTAAAACATCAATACTCATCTAGATCCTTAGGCAACTCCATTTCCCTCCAAGAACCACCCCTCTTTTTGAAAGAAAAGAATGGATATCCATACAATTCAGAGTTTTTTGGTCAGAAGCCAGAAAACAGCCATGGAAAAGGAGAGGGAAAGCCAGACACAACACATATTTTATTAGACATTTGAGATTTTTGGAAGAAAAAAAAACTACACAAAAAATAGAAGCAATAGAGAAGAAAGCAAAAAGGATGCAGTCGATAAGCTCAAGAATTTTTACAATATCGTGCTTTTCCCAGTTAGCGTAAAAAACGAGAAATAGAGAAAGGCAGAAGAAATGAGATGAAAAGAGAGAGAAAACAATGGTGTTTTTCCCGTTTTAATATCACCCACGTCACTTGTCTTTCGCTCCTTCCTTGTTTCTATGTTGGAAAGCGTTGGCCAAGTTTTTTATTATATTTTCCGAAAGAAATTCTCACTTGTTTGAGAAGAGAGGAGAGAGAAAAAAATGGCTATAGACAACTTTCTATTTCTTGCTGGACATGTGATTTTTGGTTCAAGCTGAGTGCTGAGTATTTAGAGAAAACAAGAGATTTTTCGAGTTTATTCTAGTTGAAAATTTGGCAAGATAATAAAACTGCGTTGGAATCTAAGCTCGGATTTTTTTCTTCACTTGAGATTCCTTTGATTCAAATAAATTAAAAAAATGAGAAAGTGAAACAATAGATGTAGACTAAAGATCAGAGTTTTTTCCCAACTTCTACTCATTCCATACAAATATGAGAAACACAAGGGAAACTGTGAGGATGAAAGGAAACATTGAGCAACAATTGTCCAACAATATTCCACTTCAAATATACACTTTTCAATATCATCCTTTCGAAAAAAATAAAGGGGGATGATCCTGCGTGAAATTTAATCTTATCAAAAGGAGAAGCATTGGGGTGGGAAAACATATCTTTTAAATTGCGGGAAAGTGTAATTTCAACAAAAGAAATGTTTGATCTCTTGTTTTCCCTTAGTTTGAGCTAAGCACCAAATTCGAATTACGATTGCAAGCGAAGCATTCCATTCATTCTGGAGGAGCTTTTTACGCCTTTCCTTAGTTTTTGAAGAGTGTGACCGAGTTAGTTGATGTGGAGCATTGGATTTTTTGTTTGACACGGTTTTAATTTTCTTTACACAATTAGTAGTACAAAAATACAATAAGAGACAGAAATAGAGAGAAAGAGAGAGAGAGAAAGAGAAAGAGAGAAAGAGAGAAAAATATCGGCTAGAGAGGATAAAGATGAGAGAGAAATAGAGGAAAAAGTAAATTCTTTTTATTTTTTTCAATACTTACGAGATCTCTCCAAAAGGGCTGAATGCATCTCTCAATGCCTGGGTTTCGATCTCTGGACTTAGATCCCCAACAAATATATGATAATGCTCTGAAAAAAAAACAAAAAAAAACACATTATTATAGCATTACATCAATCCATATAACTTATCCATATCCATCCTTATAACTCTTTTTTCTGCAGATACAAATGCACAATGTGAGTTCCCAGTGTTTCTCATGCTCAAGAAAAGTATGACTTGGGAATATGACAAATTTATGAGATAACTGAAACCTGTCAGTTTCCCACTGTCTGGGAGAAAATTGGAGAAATCAAGTGTGACAACTCAAAAACTCTCAGAATGAGGGTATCACGTTACAAAACACAATTTATCCTTTTTCTTCTTCAACTCCATTCAAAAATCTAAACCCTTCTTGTCCAGCCTCTTTGATAAAAAGATTTTTAGTGACGTTAAACCCTCTCAATGTGAAAAATAATTGAGGGGGAGGAATAATATAAAAAATTCAAACGTCTGAAGAAGAAAAACGTTTTCATCAAAATAGGAGTCGAATGTAAACAAAATGAAATGTATACATTCAGTACATATCATTTTCTCGTATATTCTTACACTTTTTTTTACATTTAACTCATTTCTACAAAACCCGTATATCCATTCGTCATATTGTTTTGAAGATAAAGATAAGCAAAAAAGATAAGCACTAAGCACTAAGCACTGTAACCCTTGAAAATGTAGCTGCTGTTATAAATCAAATCCCTTTATAAAGCTTGGAAAGTTGAAGACCAATAAAATTCTAAAAGACTAAAAATGTCCAACTCATTTATTCACACAAAGTTTGAGACTTTTGTTATATTTGAGGTTTTATTTTATCTTGAATTTTAAGATTTTTTAAACAGACCAATAAGCTTCTTGTTTTTATACTTGAATGCATCATCCCATAAAAAAATCTGTTTTTTTTTGCAAAAGAAAAATTGATTTTCATAAAATATATATGCACTGCTCCTTTTCCCTTTATAAAAGTGCTCAAGGGGTTCACCTTGATTAGCATATTTGGCTATGAAAGCCTCAACAATATTTCTAGCCAATTACGGTATAATTTTTAAACTTGAAAAAAAAATCTCAAATAGAACATCCTATCCATAAACAAAGAGAAGTTTTGAGTTCCAAACCATTTCCCATTTTGAACTATGGGAAAAAGTAAAACTAGAACAAAAAGTCCCTTTCCAAAGCACCCAACCACCCTCCATGTTTTTTCTTGTGAAAACATTCCCCTTTCGCCTTCATTCTGTTTCCATCTAATAATGCTCAAGTGTGTGTAAGCGGATGCCAAAAGAGAAGCAAAAGGGTTTGGCATTCGCCCCATAAACCCGCCACCACACTATATCCTAAAAAAGAGAGAAGAGACTAGCGTAAACAAAAGCAGTAAAGAAGACAAAGAATATAAAAAAAAACTAGAAATTCCAACCCAGCAAACGCATCCACCAAGAGATTCCATTATTATGCATCTATTTATAGTCCTCTTCTCTTTTCCCCTCGTCATCCCATTATCTCTGTATATTTATGCAGTGGAAATGGTGTCTCTGGAAAAGTACAACTGCACTCGAACACTTTCTCTTTTTCCAAAGAGAATAATGGGGAAAGACGGAACACTCTGGGAATTTCCTGTAACGAATACAACTTTCTCAGTTAACTTGAGTAAATGTAAAACTCCACCACAGTTATCAACCACCTATACCACTTCTATCTACAAGTTATCTCTTTCGTCAAAGTCTTTTTTTTTGCAAAAAGAGAAAACAAAATAGATACTTTTTTTGCAGAAACAAAACACAGTTTGTTTTCCACAGAAAACAAAATATGGCATCGATATAAATGCTTTTCTAGTCTTCACCATCCTTCCCTTTATTGACTTTCTTTTCTAAAGGATAGAGAAGGGAAATCAATTTTTTTCTTTAAAAAAACACAGCCTACAACGCACCTTCTATAACAGCGAGGGAGAGACATTAACACATTCAAATTTGAAATACGACTTTCCTTTCATCCATTTTATGGCAAAGAGTCTCTCAGCGTATGTGTGTGTGTTGAATTTCCAACATCCCCTTTTTCGAGCAGATGGAAAACATGAAGAATGAAACCAAGCCTCTTTTCTAAAGTTACACACTTCTTATCTCCCACATATATTTTTTTTTAAAAGGAATGGTCTCATCATTACTCTTTTTTGCTCAAATATTTCCACAGATTATTATTACATTATAGAGCATGAGGGAAGGGTGAGGAATACTTAAAAATGGTCGATCCCATTATTAGAGATACCGTTACCCCTTATTTATTTCTTGAGTGTCTTATCTTCCGTGAAGTGGGGAAAAGGAAAATGGAGAAATTTTTTCAAGTGGCTTTCTTCCTCTTACATAAATCATTGAGAAGCTTATTAGCGTTTTATTTCACTTTACCAAGCATACACACTCTCTCATACATATTAGGTATTAGGTACCATATGGAAAGTGAAAGGAAGGGTTGAAGAATTTTTTTTGCGTAATATGACTCCTCATAGTAGACGGTAATGTGATGATGGAAATGTGTTGGAAAATAAATACAAGTAGAGTTCTTTTTTCTCTTGTGAGTGCTCAAAAGGAATTTTCAATTTGAATTCGTATTTTCCACTAGATTTATCATTCTTGGAGGAAGCACCAAGAGTAAATGAGAAGATTTTTTCGTCGCGTACACATCGTAGACATAAAATTGGATAGAAAATCTTCTCCGTGTGAATTACTTCAAGAGATGAAATATGAGTCGATAAATCATCAAGGTGCAATATGAAATCGACAAAATCAACACATTGTGTACATACAAGAGGATTGACAAAATAAATCCAGGAGAGGAGTCTGTCCTTCAAATGTTCCCACTAATATTTGCTCTCGTTTTCTCGTCTTTTTCGTCAATTTGATCAACTTCTACACTTGGGAATGTGTAGGGATGCATTTGCCCTTTTAAAAATATATTTCTGCCATTAGGAAAAACTGTGAAAATAGTAGGACCATTATAAAGCTGGAATAAATGCTAGATTTGAATTGCGATTCAGGGACACTGGGACGTTTTAAGTGGGATTAGTATTTGTAGAAAAAATAGAAAAGTTTTAAAAGGATTTTTTTGTAACCTCTCCCCTTTCATATTTTTTTTACCTCCCAGTAATTACTTAAGTTCCAGCTATGGTGATAATACAGAGAGAAAAGTTTAAGATTTACCAATATCCCTACTTTCTCCATCCAACAAGTTGACATGATACTTTTAAAGATCTCAACTAAATATTGGGCTTTTTTTAAAAGGAAAGTGGGGAGAAAACTTTTTTGAAAAAATATATATCCTCCTTAAGAAGGACAACTTTTTTTTCATGAGGGAGAAAACTTACCCCAAAATGAAGAGTAGGTAATGGGAAGGAAGAAAAATGAGCGAGAAAAAGTTTTCACTTTGACTTTTTCTTTTTTCCCAACTGGGAGTCAAAGAATAGGGAAAAATACACAAAGTTGAGATAACTCAACAAGCCATTCATCTCATATCATGATGATGATGAAAGAAAAAAGTGAATCTGCTTCAGAAAGACAGAAAAAACCGGATTCAACAGGTATCTTGTAAATAGTCAGGAGAAACATGGATGAAAATAGAACCCTATAAAAATTTATACGAGGGATATCAACCAGAGAAGAAGAAAAAATGTATTCTCAAATGTGTTTTTTTTGAGCGGAGAGAAAAAACGTCACATTTTTTGGATACTATAAGAGGAAATAAGGAGACTCATCGTTTCTCACCTTAAACCACCAAACAGGTTTTTTGGAGGAAAAAAAGGCAACTTATTTTTTTCTCCAAGAGCGCAAATAATTCATGGAAAGTTTTCTTGCTTTTTAACATGCGGAAAATATGTGAAGGGGCTTTTATCTATGCAACTTTTAGTAAGAAATGGGAATCTAGATCATTTCTCATTTTACAGGACATACATTTTTTACACAAGGAGAGAGTTTTTTTCTCGACCTTTTTCAATTTAATAACCTCCCCGTTTATGGGAGGATGATGGTAGGTAAAAAAAACTCAAGGAAAGTTTATGCAAAAGGACATATATTTCATGGAGAAAAGGGAAGCATAGGAGAAAGAGGTGGGTGGCTCGAGGGGAAAATGATTTTTTATGGGAGACCCTCATCCACAGTGAAAGAACATAGGTGGGAACAGTGAGATGAGATGAGGAAGAGATAAAAAAATGATTACTGGAAACTAGAACTTTCTCTATTGGAAAGGATAAAGTATAAAGGATAGTGTGGGGGATGATACAAGTGATTTTTTTATACAGAGGTATCACCACGTTCGGAAATGATCCCTCCCTGAGGAGGTATTTTCTCGAACAATTATCCTACGTATTGGCAGCTTACTAGGAAATGTTTGTTTTGTGAAAATAGAAAAATACTTTCCTTTTCTTTATGTCTGAGAGAAACACAGTGCAGGGAAATGGGTGACCTTATTTTAGTGAATTTATTTGTGGTGGGAAATGATTGGTTTTTATTTTTAAAGAGAAAGATATGCATATATACCTGATTTGTTGATAACCATATTTGAGGAAATCTTGATAGCTTCAATGCTCTGTTTAGGTGGAGGAGCTAAGAGTGGTAAATGTGTAGCCGGAGAAGCTCCCACGCTTGCCACGGTTGCTGTCGTGGGTAGCATGAGAGCTGACATGGTGGCTAACATGGTGCCGCTGGGGTGTCGAAGGAGGGGGGACGTCAACAGACCAGCGGCGGGCCCGGACGGGCAACAACAATTAGCTGGGAGATACACCTTGGCATGAAATGGGGGCGGACTGTTTATAGCACAAGGGAATATTAGGTCGGATTCCGTTTTGAGTCCAAGAGTAGCAATTGTGAATTAAGGAAAAAATACTACCCCACAGGAAAAATATTGATCCTTCACAAGCTTTAGCTTGTTTCCCCCCTTTTATTTTATTGACAAGACCCGGAAGTGAAAAAAATACGATAGGTAAAAAGGCTTCTAAAACAACACTTTTTTGTTCACTGTTTTCCCTTCAAGAAAGAACCACAACGAGTGACACCCTCCACAGGGAATAAATGACGGGAAAGGAGGAAAACAACTTCTATTTTTATCCTTTCTACAAAAACAATAGCCTCTACTAAAAAGGACATAAAACAAAAGGGAATCTCGAATCCGGAAGTACTTCTCCACTTGTCCGAGAATACTAAAATTTGTCCTTTTCCCCACCACAATGAAACTTTATTATCAACAATTACAGCAAAGTTTTTTCTCTATCCTTTAGAGAGAAAGTATTTTTACAGCTTCAGCTTTCCACCTCAACTTTCTCTTTTCTTGATTTCAAAGAGGAAACTAGCGTGGACACAAAGAACCATGGATGTTTTAGTTGTAAGCCCAACAAGGGAAGCTGATGTGTCAGAAGTTTTTTTTTCAAACAGCTCTCGTGTAGGAACAATGCAGGAGAAAATATTGCAAGTTTTTTTTACAAGA
Source organism: Sinodicranocentrus sp. ZH6 (assembly GCA_027743935.1). Lineage (NCBI taxonomy): Eukaryota > Metazoa > Arthropoda > Collembola > Entomobryomorpha > Entomobryidae > Sinodicranocentrus > Sinodicranocentrus sp. ZH6. Next base: position 24,319 of record JAHZNA010003194.1, read on the forward strand.
GTAAAAAGAAGCACCAAAAGGAGCACCGCAAAGACTATACAACTCTTGTCCTATTCTTGTAAGTTGTGTTGCTTGTCAATAATTAATGAAATATCGGCTGCTTTCCTTCCTATCCTTATTTTTCTTTGGTTGAAAAGTAGCCAAACGTTTGGAACAGGAAAGTGAGCAAGGAATGTTTTTCAAGAGACACGTCCCTCAACAGAGATACCCACTAACATAAGCACACTTCACAGTTATGAATAATCGAGGAAAAAAGTCGAGTTTGGATGTGAGCTGAGAAAAATAAAAGTGAATTGTCTGTGGCGCTTTTGTTTTTGTAGAAAATATTTTTGATTTTTACTCTATGCAAAAAAATTGTCCTACTTTTGTTCCAGAAAATTGTTCACTTTTTTTGGTAAGATTGTCGCGGGATTTTGCAAAAGCTCTGCAGAATCTTTTTTTTACATATATATTTTAAAATCTGTCAAGATAATCACAGTCTGACGTCGATAGCTAATGATGATGATGATAACTGGAATTAATTGAGTGGGAGAATGAGAATATGAGAATGGTTTGACAACCACAGTGACAAACTGACACTTGCCAAGTTTCTCCACTTTATTTTCCCTTTCCAGCCCAGAGTGAGTGGCACTCGAGTAATAACCTGTGACTAGAGGAGAGAGAAATGTAATGATGATGATGTCTGAATGAAGCTCAGGTTTTTCCAAAGAGATTAATCCTACAGCTTCAACAGGTTCAGAGGGAATTCTCTCTTAAATCTTCTCTACCTTACACGATGAACCTAACAAGTTCTTGTTTCAGCACCGAAAAAAACCCACACCAGCTTTCTCCCGAATTTCCCCTTTTTTTCTAGACTCTTATACACAGCTTCCGAAATGACAATCAACAAAATCTCTCCGATATTGGAGAGACTAGAGAAAAAAGTTGGTTGTGTGGTTGCAAGTTTAGAACAAGCTATTTCTCTTGGTTCTCTTGAAAAAGCAAAGTATTTTACTTCTGGAGAGAGCTCCAAAGTGCACCAGTCTCGTTCACGCTTTTCACCCAACTAGTCTCACCTCCTGTCTGCTCGCTCTTTCTCCTTCTCTCAAGCTAAATACACTGCCAGTTTCTTCACAAGGAAAGAGAAGAAGAAGTGTGTGTGTGCTATGCTCAAAAACCATGGACAAATTTCTCCCCAACAAACACACACACAGAGAGAGAGAGAGACAGGCTTGTATTAACAATCCTCAAAAAACAAGGGGAAACTTTACAAGAGACAGATCCCGGTATGCTACTATAGTGGCAAACAACAAGTGGAAAAGTTGGAGAAAACAGAGACCGATCTCAGATCCTTTTTATAAGTACACAAGTAATATGGATAAGGTATAAGAAAAAAATACAGAGTTGAAATCAACGCCAACGGCTTACCCTCCTTCCGCTTCTCGATACAAACCGATAAGATGCGGGAAGAGCCGACTTATATCTTTTTTTATATTGCTTGTCCATACATATATATATATATATGGTTTTTTGTATGTGTTTCACAACTGCTCTAACGCCATAACACAATGAGAATAGGAAGATAAAAACAGAAAGTATAATGGCCTCGGTTTCACTGCAGTAGAAAGTTCTCAAAATCTTTGAGAGGGGTTCTCTAAAAAAAAGTCACATTAGGAGATGGAGGAAATAAAGTGAAATTACTGCCATTACTATTTCTCTCCTTTAGACTGAGAATATAGCGTTACCCCTCTTGTATTAACACTCTTTTTAATGTGTTGAACTCGACAAATATTTCATGGTTTTCCTATCTTGCTTTTTTTTGAAAAAAAAGAAGAATTATCCAGGATCCAGGATGAATAATACAAAGATGAAATGATTTGTTGCCAGAGTAAGTTCTCATAAAGGACATCACGATCATGAGGTTTCTTTCAATATTAGCTTTTCTCCATTTGCTCAAGTATGGATGGACGACCCCATCCGTAATCATGATGCTAATGTCCACTTGACATTTTTGAGTGCAAATATACCCCGGAAATAAAGTGGAGAGGGAAGAGTCTAATTTCATTTTCAGCCATGGCACCATCCTCCCCCCAACTGGAGAGGGGTTTTTTTCAAAGGAAAACAAACCAGTTAGATATATCCATCCCTTCAGGCTATTTACTTTTTAGTCTCTTTGTTCTTTTGTGATATGTCTGTGAGTAATAAAGTATAATTTTGAATGGCTTCGTTCAACAGAGAGGTTGATTGCTTACAAATGCTTGTCAAAGAATTACGCTCCTGGTCGAGCATGACATTTGGTTGACAAATAAAATCAACATGGAACAGCGACAAGAGAGTAGCTTTTTAGAATTCAAAGAGAATAAATATATGCTAATCTGTCACACACTTTGAGTACAAATCTATACGGTTTTTTACAATAAATGTAAATTTTGTTTTTTACAGGAAAAAAAATGTCAATTTTTTCCCCATAGGAGAGAAATGAGGGGAGGGAATTTGAAGAAGAAGGGAAAAAGAATTGCATTATATTTCACGTTATTGTTGCCCACCTGAGCCCTTACAGTAATGGGATATGGGAAAGTAAGAAATACAATTTTTCCAACAAAAAATACTTTTTTGTGTGTTCGTATAGGGATTCCACATAGGAATAGACTCTCACAAAAGCGAATACGTGAGGAGGAGATGGAATAGAGCTGGTGAAAATTCTAAGAAGAGGGAAAATTTTCTCCCTTTGAATTGTAAATAATAGGATTGTTTCCCTCGAGAGATGAGGGAAAAGCAGGTAGAAAGATGAAGAGATATATATTATGCAAACGCGAAAAAAGACACGACAGCAGAGACAAGGCAGGTAGAGAGGGAAATGAAGTAGAGAATACAATGAGGGAAAGGAACAAGAGAGAGGATATCACACAACATGAACTCACTTGTCAACAAGGCATGTGACAAGAATTCTAAACAAAAGGATATTACAACTAGACTGGGAGACGAGCATCCACCCTGAAAGCAAATTGTTGAATGATGAGCTTCAGCAGAGAAAAAGGGCTGAGCATAGCTTCAAATGTTTGGAAGATTTTTTTTTCGAACAAATTTCGAACAAGTCAAAAAAAATATTCTGGGAATATTTTCTCGGAAACTTTACTATTTTTCCCAATTACTTTCAACTAGTCACCGATTTCTAAAAATGTTTTTTTTGTATTCTCCTGAAAAAACATCCTTACAGGGAATCCCAAAAGAGAAAATGCTGAAGCGACAAATGGGATCTGAACCGACAACCAATTGAAAGCTATCAACGTGACAAGAATGACCACGATTTTTTCTCTTGTCCTTTCCCTCAATCACAATATCCTTTTCTAGATATAAAATATAAGGGAGACTAGCTGCTTGATGGAGAGAAAAAAATGCAGTTTTTTTCTCAAACTTTATTATTATGCATGTACACATCTACCTAAACATGCTGACAACAGGATTGTGAAAGACAAAAGAATAGGAAAATGCTTCAAGTTGAAAGTGAATGTGTTTGTCTTTTCCCAACTACAAAAAAACATTACTTCCCATCACAACCTTCCAGTGAATTCTGAAAGTAAGAAAAAACTCTCTTTCTTGATCGAAGAAGAGAAAACGCACGAATGGTGATTCTTACGTGTTTCCCATACTCCAACAATGGGAAATAAAGAAAGTTGATTATATACTTCCAGAGAAGAAACAAGCGGAGAAATAAAATCAGGGTTGGTCTCAAAATGCTAAAGAAATTGAGGAAGGATTTCCACAAAGAAATGAAGATTAAATCTGAAGATTTTTTTATCATGGTTCATTTCCCCATGTAGAAAAGAGAGTATTGACAATTACTCCAAATTTCCTGCAAAACCCATCATCATCAAGATTTTGTCATCTCACGCAAACCCCTTTCATGATAACTTCTAATCGATAGAGAAATACTAAGAAAAGGAAAGGATCCACGAGGAAGATTTATTTTCTCACAATCTCCCAAGGAAGGAAAGTTGTTGCATGTATCATGCATCTTTTTTTTTCAGCCACCTGACCACATTTCATATGGTTGGATGTATATGTGTAACAAAACACGGGAGAGTGTTTGTCCATCTGGAATAAAAAATTGAGAGAGGAGCTCAGCCCATACTTAAGTTTCCAAATACATTAAAAAGAAGAGAGAAAAACTCCACCATTTCCCTCGCATTAGGGTGATTCTCAGAAGAAGAAGAAAGTATTCTATGTTTGATCCTCTTGTCTTGAAAGATGGAGAGGAAAGTGTAGCTTGAAAAGAGAAAGGGTTAGAAGTGGATGGTCGATTGGATCTTTTTTAAAACGCGTCTTGTGTTACAACTCAACCAAAAATATCGTTGAGAAGGATGTATTAGATGACAATGGTAGATTCAAGATGACATAAAAAAAATCCCAAGTACTATCTTGTGGAATATGAAATTACACACATGGTTTCTTCTTCTTTTTGAGCTAACTTGAGAAAAAAGTATTGCCGGAGGAAGAGAGATAAGCCACCCAGGTAGAAAATCCTTGTGATTTTTTTGTCTCGGTGAATCACATCTGTGTATGGGAAAGGCTTGTAAATTGTTTGTAAAAAGCTAATAATGTCAAGAATGAAAAACATGTTAGACATGAAGTAAAAAGAGTGGAAATAATGAAAACCAAGTTTGACAAGGTTTTTTAATTTTTTGTATACATTAAAAATTGTGTATCATTCAAAGAGGGATACTTCCCGAGAAAAATATGGTAAAATATGAGTTTGGTGAAAGGGAGTGGATATGTTTGTTTTATGTGAAAAGTAGAGCGTATATTTCTTTACGAAATAATCCCTCATAAATAAGCTACTCTAATTTTTTTCCAGGTGAGAAGCCACTGGTGCATAGCGATCAATATAAAAGAAATTGTGAGGTATGCAATTTTTTTGGGAAAAAAATATGCAAAACTTCTCGCAACCATATTTCCCTTGTGACATTGTTCTCGATGACTTGTTAAATGAAAGTGTCCCCAACAATTTTACACCTATTACAATAGAACGATAAATTGCAACAAAAATCCAAATCCTTCTCCCCCTTTGGTAAACAAGGAGTAATTAATATGAAAAAAGAACAACATTCTAATACCAAAAGCTTGTATGCAACTTTCCACCTGTAAAACAACAGCATTGCTTTCCTCCAACCACCAAAGTAACTAAAACCACAAAGGAAACAAGAAACATTTCCAGACAAAAAAAAATCCTGGAGCCTATCAACTATGCAAATTTCCCTTTCCCTCCAACCCCATTTCTCTACAAGTTTGAAGGGACTAAACTAGTTGGCGAAACTTGGAAATATTTTTTCTACTCTAAGCAACTGGGCATCCTGTCAACAGTCAAAAGGAGAGCTCACAAAGGAAATTTACTGAGAGGAAAACCGATCAAGAGATAACAGAGTTAATGGTCGTTATGCATGTTTCTTTGCAGGAGGCAGCAACCCATTTCATTCTCCATACTTGACTGCCATATCACACTCACTTTGAAAGTGTAACCATGTGAATAATCCAGTTTACGCAATGTTCCTTCAACTTGTTACATGAGCAAGACAAAACTTTCCCAACAGAGCGAGAAATTCCTTCTGGAAAGGATACACTTGAAAATATTATATATTGTTTTTTTTAGGAAAAGCCCTCTCCAACTTTTCTATATAGAAAACAACAAGCTCTCTCTCTCTCTCCGTCGGTAAAGTTTTATATAATATTCTCCATGATAATGATCGCTACAGGTAGATTCTACAGATATAACTGGTCTGGTGCAAGTCACCTAATGGCACCAGACCAACATTATATCAGCCATTGCACCCAGAACAACTTAAGCTTTGATTGACTCAGCTGGATTATTTTTTGAGGGAGAAGTGCATTCACACATTATATACTAGACTACACTGATTTTCTCCCTCTCCCTTCTGCTCTCAATCAAGGCAATCCTGTAATCAGGAAAAGTTTCACAAAACCAAAAAGAGAAGGATACATGTATATATGTGGGTATTACATCCTTTATAATTATATTAGGGGATATGGGTATAGTTTTTGCATTGGTGGAGCCCTAAGCCCTCGTGTGGTTGAAACATGGGGAAATATATTGTCCAGTGGAAACTCCAGGCGGACTCATTACAACGTATTGCATGCGTGTTCCCTCGTCGAGTCTTTTTTCTAGCTGATTACTCATACTAGGATGGGTGGATAGGTGGAAAAATATACATATATTAGTTTGAGGTGGAATAGCGAGTGCGGTGGTGAAATACGAAATGTACATTTTTCTCGGCTAATCAACACGAAAAATGAGTTACATGACTTGGTGGATTGTGGAGCTAGGTGAAATTTTTTCTGCTTTAGGTTTCAATAGATAAAGATAAGAGTTGTGGATTTTGCTTGCATTAAATATTCATTATAAATGCACATCCACTGTGGCAAGAGGAGGGAGAGGGATTGCAATAGAGATTTTTTTAAAGAAGCGTGCTTATTGAGATTTTTGAAGATATGAAAGCCTCCTTGTGTTTTTTCATCATACTGTGATTTTGGAGAAGGATAGGGGATTATATAAAGCTATTTTCTTTCACCTTAGAAAGGTAATAAGGGAAAGAGGATAATATTATTGTAAAGAGGGAACCCCAAGGTTGATTAAATTTTCTTTGTAATACATAAGCAAAATGAGATTAGCTTGCCAAGCGAAGCGGCAAAGTTAATATTTTCTGGGAAAGTGTGAGCTGAGCTCTCATATTTTCTCATTTTCCTACCAAGACCCATCTTCGGATATTGTTGGTTTAGGAAGACAAGCGGAGAAAAATCAAAACGAGAAAATTAGGTACAGGCAAGAGAAAATGTACTAATTCTACACAACAGTTAACAAGAATATATTCCCTTTATTATATTTAACAGACATAAACATCCTTTTGTAAGCACAAAAGAGGAAAAAAAAACTTCCATATTGCAATTTAAATTACTTCAACAAATGAAACAAATCCACTTTTGAAAAAAAATCGCAACCCTCTTGCCTCTTGTATAAGTATAACTCCTCCCTTATTTCCAGTTTCAAGCGAGAAAAACTTTACAAAGAAAATTGCACAATTCTCCCATTATCTCAGACAGACTATATCCGTACAAAAATTTCCCTTTCTTTCTCTGTCTCTCTCTCCAACCCTTGAGCAACTTGAAATTGTAAATACCAGCCGTGGAAAACTCTAGTTTGGACGCAGTCAAGAGGGAAAAGTTGAGCAAGCTTCTGTTTCCCTTGTTGCACAACACTTTCCAGAGTGGAGTCATCTCCAAGAAAAAAATAAGAAAACATAGTCATGACGATGATCATCTCCGTGATTCCAGCTGGAGTAAAAACCCTCCTCTAGAGAGAAACATTTCCTCAAGGTTTATTTTAATTTAGATGACTCGTCCTCCCCACTAAACACAAAGGGTCAGAAGCATATAGAGAAATCATCTTCCTTGTCTACAACCAGATAGGCAATTACTCCCAACCAGATGGGATGAACTAATTGGTATTTCTTCTTTATCCTCTTCATCCTCTCTCAGACTTTTTCCTGTCTTGTTATCACTCATGGTGGAATGCAACACTAGAATCTTTTATGGAACATTTACTCTTCACTAGAAAGCTGGGGATGAGGATGAGAGAAAAGTTCATTTTAAAATTAATACATTTTTTCTTCTTCTTTCTTCTTCTTGTTGTTGTTGGGTTGGTCCGCAATTCAAATGAATTTTGCATGTTTAGTTACCCGTTGAGAAAAACATTGCTTTCTCTGAAATTCATGAAGAAAGTGGTTTATTTTCTCTTGTGAAATGGGATCCCTTTTCTTCCACGAGTCAATCACCATTCTTCTACTAGTTTGTTACAGGGGAAGATATAAAAGCTGCTTGAATATGTATACCACCTTGCCTGGAATTACGTACATTTTTCTTATCCGCCTTTATTAACGTTTTTGAAAGGTTGCTACAACCAATTATCCCTACTCCCTACACACTTCTTTTCTCTGAGAAACTTTTTTCCCTTTTGAGAGGGATTTATATCCCATGGGTGAGAAAAAGACCCTTCAAAAGTACATTTCTTATGGGGAAGGAAATATCACCTAAAATAAGAAGACAAGGATCCTCAGAGAAAATAGCTGATTACCTTAGTTTCACTTTTTTGTCTTAATAAAAAGTGGGAAGAGGTTGATATTAAAGGTTTAAAAAATCCCTACTTTTCCCCGGCAAAAAAGGGCTGATTATTTCCAAGTAAAAATGCCTCTGCTCTTATCAGAGGAAAAGGTTAAGTGAAACATATGCTTCCAAAGTTGAAGAGAAAGTAGACTACTTTTACTCTCTCTCTCTTTCTCTTTCTCCACCGACAATAAAAATCGACAGACGGGGATCGACAGATCTACTCAAAAGATTAATGGAATGGAAGGAGGAAAGGAGCAAATAGTTGCACAAAGTACCATTTAACCACACACTACTTTTCTCTCTCCAAGCGAAACCCGTCTTTTCCCAAAACAACAAGTAACTTTCACTGGGAAGAAGAAAAGAATAAAAGTTGAAGCAGATCCCAACATACAGAGACAGAGTGGATTATGTATATATGTAATAAATGGGAAAGTTTCTATATCGAAAATGGGGTTCAAAAGGGAAATGCGTTTTTTTCCTCCTTTCTTTTTCTTCTTATTCATTCCTTTTCCTCATCCACGAATCGTATTACATCATGAATGATAATTCATAGAGTGTAGAGCATTTTTCGAGACTTTCTCTTTTGGGATGGTCTCATCAACGTGATACATCCTTTTGCAAGGAGACAAGGGAATGCGGGAATATAAATAAATAAGGACATTGTACTTCTACATAAAGTTGTGAAGTTATGCATTTTCTTCTCTGGCTTGATTCTTTCCTGGTAAATTATGCAGATTCGAGAGACTTCTCTCTATTCAATACATTTACAGTTGGCAAAGAGAGAAAGGAAGGGGGAGGATGTAAAAGGGAAATTGATTCGTTTCCCCGAGAAGTGGCTACATAGCCAGCATTTTGTCCAAACAAAAAAACTTGCCACTCTTCTCATTTTGGGAATGTCTCTGGGTGAAATTTTCTAATAGAGAAATACACAAAAGAGCCTATCACTCAGAGCTCAATCTCCTTTAAAAAAAGGTTATTCAAGAGGAGACAGCAATCCAGTATGGGATGAGGAGGAGGAGAAAATAAATAGAAGCTTTTTTCATTTTTTTTGTATTTATTTGGATTTTCTACTAATATGGTAAAGAAATGAAGAGGAATTGGGTAGAAAAAAAAGCATTGGAATGTGAGTGACCAGTTGTGAGTGGAGATGAGAGAGAGAAAAAAATAAACTCATTTCGTGGATTTATCCTCCCTTTCTCTCAACTGTCACAGAACCGCCATAAGGGATCCTAGTGGTCATCATGGATAACGGAATCACTTCACTGCTCCCTTTGTACTTTTTTGATGGGGGAAGAGGGGGGAAACATGTACACGGAGAATTTTGCTAGAAGCTTCAATTTTTTTCTTGTGTGTCTACGAACTCATTGAAATAATGGGAATGGATCCCTCTTGAAAATCTCACTGCTTGGAGGAGAAGCAAATAATTTATTATAATGGGTTGCGCCACTCTCATTCTAAAATTCAAATACTGTTGGTTTTCCCTTTCAAAAGGACGTTGACAAAAGGGAAAGCTGGGTAAAGGAGAAGAGAAAAAAATGACGCCGTTAAAATATTGAACAGAGGAATAACTCATATATTATTCTATCCTCCTAGTTATCCCACTTCATAAAGGGTATCCAAATTCCAGAAGGTTTTGCCCAAAGACAAAATTCCTTTCATGACAAAATAAATACAATGACCTTTTTTTAAAAAAAAAACCCTGGAGCTACTTGAGCTAGTTGAGGTTAACAGGATAATTTCCAGTATTTTGGGGGTATTGACATTGTGATGCATTCTGAGAAATAGAGCAATTCACTTGAAAATTTGAAACATTCCCTTCCCCTCAAACCAGTTGGAGGATGCTTTTAAAAAATAGACTAAATCCCTCCAGAATGGAATATTTTGGAAGGAGGCTCCAAAAAGGAAAAATATCGAGGGTGAAATGATACCTCTATGAATATTAGTATGATTACTTGGTAAAGATCAAAAGACTCGTTGACTCTACCCCACATTTGCACACAGGGAAAGAGGCTAACCACACTATACATAGGACATGGTGGAAAAGGCTGTTTTTTCTTGATGTTTACTTGTGTGTGTGTGTGGGATATATAGAGAAGGTTTTGTAAGTGAGAAATGATGGTTTCCCCACATACACATATTTTCCTTTAGTAATGCCATGGTGGTTGAGGTGATGTGTTTTTGTGTGCATTACGAGTGGATTTATTCACTTGAAAAGTCAAACAGGGTAAAAAGAACACTTGTCGTTTATCCCACTTAAAAGTCGATCAAGCCCCACTTCACAGTGTTTATTGGTGTGGTGTGTTCTCTCTCAGGCGTGCCATGTTCTCACTTTTCCCAATCCCTTCTTTTACTTTGAGAGGAGTTGGGAGAGGAGAAAAGAAGGGAAAAAATGGGTTCATAGAGAAAATCTGACTAGGATGATGACAGTATGGAAATAACGGAAAAGCACTCGGTGTGAAGGTGACGATGATGATGAGGATATAAGAGAGAAAAACTTTTTCCGCTGTGGCTTCATCCCTCCCAAGAGGAAATCAGATGGGCTGCTCCCACAATCATTTCCTATTTAAAAGCTTTTCCCTATTTTCTCTATAAACAAATGAAATGATGAGCTCTTTTCAAAGTTGGGGAGGGTTTTTGTGTGTATACGAATTCCAGAAGAGGGAAATAGAACTTATTTTCGAAATGAGATTAACCATTTATGAAAGTATGAAGTTAAAATCCTTTGGTGGATATTTGTATTTTTTTAAGGATTTTGCAAAAAGTTGTCAATAAAAAGTAGGCTAATAGTTAATAATCGGAGGGATAATTAAATAAACGTTTTTGAACTTACTACTTGTATCCGGTTTAGATTGACTATTTGGAGAGGTTGCCCAGTTAACTTTCATTTCCTGCAAGGAGAACATAAAACAATTATGATTAATCACTCTATAAACTTGTTATTTACTCGAATATTGCTGTTTTTTGGAAAGCGGTTAAAGCAGAGGAGGAGGAGGGAATTTGTTTGATAAGGATTTTTTTTGTAATGTGAGAAAATGCAAAAATGCAACCGTAAAATGGAAAAATATATCCAATTTTTTTGTAGGAAGACATCTCCATTAATTTTCTTTTGGTATCATGCTTTCTTCATGTTTGTGGGAAAAATCTGAATTTGTTTCCAATTGTAAAAGTGAGTGACTGGAAGGGTGAGTGAAAAGGAAAGAAGGCAATCTGAACAGTTCCCTCGGGTGTATTCCCCCATATACTTGTGGATCTCTATTTTATCCTGCATCTCCTTTTCCTTTTCTGACCAGAAGACAAGGATGATAGAAGAAGAAATAGAAGCAAAGTTTTTTTCCCTTCCTGTCAGCTTTTCTTTCTCCTTCCCTCTGGGAAAATTCCAGAGTGGATTGTATTGACGAAGGAAATCAAGTGTAAAAAAGTCAAAGTGAAACAATTCCCAATGTCGGTCAATCACAGGAAAAAGGAGGTTGCAATCTTCACAAAAGTGCAACTCAACTCTTGAAAATCTCTTAAATAATGAGGCATGGGCTACTCTCCCATATTTCATTTTTACTAGCAATCCCATCCCCCATCCTTTTCTCCCATAGAAATGTACCACAATCAATAAAAAATTTACCACTCTTCCAACTTGACAAAAGTCCTTTCCCCTCATTCCACTCTCGTTATTAGCTATTCTCCAACTTTGGATAAAGTGAAGTTCTCCTTATTAATGTATAATGGGAGGAATATCAGAGGCAATAAATTCATCTTATTTTCCTCCTTTGTGTGTAAGCATAATTAGCACATTAGCTCCAAATATATAGAGAGACACTCTCACTCAGAGAAACATTTTGTGAGAAAAAATCCTCTATTTTTTATTTTCTTTTTGCATATTTCTCTCTCAACCTTGGCTGGAGACGGAGGGAGGAGAAAATAACTTATAAAAGTTGGCAACCTCAGTAAAACTTTGTAGAAGTGAAAATGTCCACCTTGGAGTAGCCATTGTTTGGGAAGTTGTAGAGAACATTATCATTACTGGAATGTGAACCTCTCTCTGAACTCCATTATAAATGCATTCATTGTAAAATGGAAATTGTTCTTTGTTATTTGGCTCCTTTGCTAAACATTTTGGGGAAAAGTGTACAAGCCTTGATGTATATTTATGGGGACATAGAACACACACCAATTTCACTCTCGGGTGGTGTCCATGTCTGGTTGTGGTGGGGGCGAGGAAGGATACATGAAATTTGATGGTTTATTTCCAAGCACAAATTTCCCTCGAAAGTGGCTCGCCCTTTTTAAAGGAATATTGAACGTCATTCTATTACGAGGAGAGTAAGTTGGACAATTTTCATTGGATTCGAGAGAAGAACCCTTTGCAATACATTTATTTTATTTTTTCTTTCAAGCCCCAACCACGAGAGAACAAGGATAATAGGGAAAAGTGCCAGAAACACTGGTTCAATATTATTCCAAGGAAAATAGGAGGGAAATTGAACGATTCTCTTGGAGAATATGTGTGTGTCCCACACATTCAGCGAAAGGATCACAAATTTCTCTCAATAAAAGGGAACAATTTTGGTTGACACTGTGAGGACCTCACACTGCCACAATATGGGTTTCACTGGAAAACCATGCGAAACACTATTAATCTTTGGAGCGCAGTCGAGATTTTCAACGGGGTAATATGTGGAGTGGAGTAAAAACCCCCATTTGCTCGTGGACATGTGTGTAGAGGAAAAGGGAAGCGTCATCTCTTTTTATGAATCCATTATTGGCAGCAGGACAGGCAAAGTTGAACCTTGAAATGGGCCTTACAAAATGAGGCTTGGAGACGAAAAAATAATAATGTATCGAGGTGAAACGTTGGGTAGGGAAATGTCGTGTTTTTTTTAGCATAGCATTTGAGGATTGAATTAAAATAGATGTAGAAAGGGATGAGGAAACTAACGCAGTTTAACTTGATTTCATTGTGTAGCCTCACTAATGCATTTTTACAGTGCAGTACTTACAGTGTAAGTTTGCAAAAGATTGCAATTTTATGGCGGGTAAAAAATGCTAAAATTTATTTTAAATAATTAAATCAAGCAATATTACAGCATACAAAAAGCATTGCTTGTTGTGTTTCTTAAAAAAAGTAAACAAAAATCTAGACTTTCCATTTTTATCATTTGAAAAGAAAACCTGGAGAAAAGCAAATCCAGTTTTCTAGTGAAAAAGCAAATAAAAATAAATAACAAATAGAGGCGAAAAAAGCTGTTGGAGGGAAGAGGAAAAAATATAAATTTCTTAAATCTCTCGGACAATATCTAAAAGCGGAAAAGGAGACAACTCTTGTGGAAAAAGTTTTTTTTTACACATGGCTAGTAAAGAGGAGACAGGAGTTGAGACATGAAGAAATTATAAAAGACTCCATTTGTTGCAAGTATTAGGAAAAATGTAAAAGCGGGAAGCAAGAAAACAACACATTTTTTTATCCCTTCCACCCACCAGTTTTTCCTCCATTATCCACGCACACATTTTTTCCCTTTAGGAAAGCAGGGAAAAGGACATAAAACGAGGAGAGAAAAAAGTCGGAATGGAAAAACGCAACGTTTTTCTTTGCCCCTTTTGTGTTTTTTAACATAATGGCCGTTGTGTGTAATACATAAAATATAATGTATGCGTTACACAGGGATACACAGAGAGAAAAGAATGATATTAAAAGAGTTTCTTGTGGAGGAAATGTGCAAAGTCTAGATTTGTTCGAGGGTTTCCTCTATTTTTATTTTTTCCTTAACAACACATTGCACTTGACGATGGCCGAAAAAGTGAATTGCATTCAGCCAATTTTTCCCTCAACATTTAATACTTTGTAGGAGACACGCTACAACATATATTTATTTGCATTGGGAACAATTTTCATTAAAGAAAGCACTCTGCTTTCTTTTTTCAGCAAGGAGTCAAATGTTCATAGAGAAAAGGAAGTTCGCAAGGACTTTAAATGGGATAGAGATTAAAACAATTTATAATGTGGGGAAACACTTGTGGGGAAAAAAAATGGGAAAATCCTTTCAAAGAAAGTGCAAGCTAAGAGAAAGTGCAATTTTTCATGATGTTAATCTTGGCGAAAATGAAATGTGATAGTGTGAATTGGAAAAATTAGCTTTTTCTCATTCCCATCTTGGCTTGTCTTGTTTATTGTTATTATTATATAAAAATAATTGCACCTTGTAATTTATAAAATGTAAAATATAGATAAACAAATCAGATTATTTAAATTTCCCTCTTTCCACTCAATGCTTTTGGGGCATTGAGGGATTTTTTTTTAATCTGAAAATTTGCATTTGTTACAAATTAATTCCCATCTTTCATTTTGCATTTCACAAAAAACAGACGTTATTTTCCAAAAACAAATCCTCCACTCTCAAGATATATACTTATTATCCTTTAAAAATATCCAGCCTTATACTCCTCAGCTAGTTATCCATTGTTCATTTTTTCCTCGTCGAAAACATCCATTACATTGTCGACGTACACTTTTCACCAAAATATGGAATACTGTAGGGAATCCTGTGTTTTTTCTAGTGGCACACTAGAGACTTTTTTCTAGCCTTTCCCACCATAAGGGATTGCAACTTTTTTTTCACCATCATTTACTACACCACATGGATCATATCCAGAATAAAAGAGGGAAGGATCCTTGACAAGAAACATTTTGCTGTGTTGTCTCTCTCTCTCTCTCTGGATGAAATGAAAGGATAGCAATAAAAATGAGAGGAGACAGGAGGTGGTAAAAAAAACTTTTCTCGAAAAAAAACTAAAATAAGGACTGGATAAAACTCTATTTTTTTCTCCTTCTTCAAACCCATGAAAAATGACTAGAGGTCTAGTGAAGATCATGTGATCACTGAATGGTTACATGGTGATGATGATGTGTAAGAAAAAGTTGACTTTGTTCAAGAGCCCTTCTTTTGCGTCTGAAACTAAATAAATAAGTGAAAAATGTTCCTCACACTTGCACCCCAAGTTGACTTTATCATCTCAACCAAGTGCCTTTTTTACTTCATAGCATCATATTGTGTGTGGCGTGTGTGTGCTCAACTGCATAATACATTTATGAAATGACAAACGTTGACGAAACGACGTAGTCACAACTGCTCAGCTTCCATCTGGAGGAAAAAAGGGGCCAATGAGAGAAAGGGAAAATGACCATGGAAAATGGGAAAGGAGCTTTTGGCGAAAATAAAAAAAAAATGTTGACGAGATAAATAGCGTAAAAGAAGAGAAAAAATTCGGATTTTTTTTCAAAATGACTAAAGAATTGTCCACTTTTCACATGCCAATCCATCTCCACACCAGTGCCTCTTGTTAAATCCCACAGGGTGAAATGGAACCGCAAGAGATAAAGGAATTTAGTAAACGACCCGAGAAAAAAAACAATTTTCTTTAGGCTCATCAACCATGACGAGTTGATACTGCGTAAAAAGCGGCTCAGCAGGTGAACCCTTACGTTTTCACTTCCCTCCGGATGTTATCAAAAGGGCAAAACACCAAAGGAAAATGAGAGATAGAAAAGTTAAACTGAGAGAGAATATTTTTGTGGGGAAAAATTAACAGAGAATTATTAGATTAGATAGTTACCCTCACACAGACACACAGACACCAGTCCCTTCTGACACTTTCGTTTACACAGCTCTTTTTACTAAAAGTTTTCTCCACACAAAGATAGACTCATCCCTCGACCAACATGTTTTTTTTCTTCTTCGAAATGGTAAAAGCTACAAAGCTAAAAGGAATACCGCTAACATCCTCCCCACTTGACTATACCCTGTAGAAAACAAGAGGGACTAGTGGCTTGCCACATGTTCCTCGGAATATTTCCTACAAAGAAATAATCATTTCTAGCCTTTTCTATGTGCTTCCTCAACTTTGGGTTTAAGCAACTAAGAAAATAATTCCTGAGAGGAGTAAGGAGAGAGAGAGAGAGGGAGGGAGAAGAAAAAAATTGAATTTTTCTTCCCATCTTATGTTTCCAGAGAAAGTAAAAATAACACAAGAATATTGTAGCGGTTGTAGGAGGCTAGAGAGAAAGTAAAATAAGGAAGCTGTAAGGAAAAAAATGAGCTCGGCAACATCTCTCGATCCTATGGTGGTGGTCCATTTCATGTGTAGTGATGTGATGAGGGTGAGCACAAGCGGAAAAAGGGAGACTAGAAAAAGAGCTTTCTTCCCTCTTGCTCACTTGCTCAAGGCAGTTAACAATAGAAGCTTTCTAGAAAGAGGGATAAGGGGGAAAAGAAGAAGATTTCTGGAGAAAAAATTCTCAGTCACTATGGATGAGGATGATGGAACCATACCAAGAATCAAAACAGAGCCAAGAGCAAGTTGAAATGTAGTTGTGGAGTAATATCATCATGATATCATATGTGAAATATATATATATATTGTCTTATATACACACATTTACGAGGATATTATGCAGAAGAGAAAGTTTTTTATACAAAATACACATAACATCATATTATTCCAGTAAACACAACAACTGTATTATTATTATTGCTATTACTATTATTATTACGGAACTACAAAGCTTTTTTCCATACTGATCGTTTTTTTTTCGAAAAAACTATCCTCTATATGTTCTCAAGAAAAATATATATTTATATTATACTGTATATAAAAAGGAAAGAAGAAAAAGATGGTGGGATGGAAAGTTGTGCAATATGCCATCAAAAAATTTCGCATTTCTCTGGAGACAATGTAGAAAAAAGAGATACCTAGACAAGAGTAGAGACTAGAGAAAAAAGAGAGTTGAGCTCTCAAGTTTTTCTTCTCCTTTTCTCTCATGCAATATAATATTGTACAAGACCACCCCAAAGCAAACTAGAGGAGATTGTAGAGTCTCATTTCCTTGTTAAAACATGGTCTCCCATCAATATCAAATGAGCTTTCCAACATCAACCCTACATTAGAAACAGGGGAATACACATAAATTTATTTATCTCATGCTTAAAAGGTTTTTTTAAGCTTGGCCGCTCCCTCTTAAAAGAAGTTTTGGGGAAGGGGAAGAAAACTGGGGGAAAGGGGTTGAGCCATTTTTGCAAAAAAAATGAGAAAGTTTTTTTTCGCTAGTGTTTCTTTTTTTGGGATGAATATGGGAATGTTAGCTTTTTGAAATTACAATTTTTTTCATCTCCACCAGCGATAATTTCGTTGTGGATTTTATTCCAGGGAAATCAACAGAAAGAAATTCATGATGGGATATTATCACAAGGGAAACTTGTCCAGTTGGATTTTATACAGGATTGTTTTTTAGAGTGGGATGGAGTGTGATATGTGATATTGCATCTCTAATGGATACTTGCCTAGAGAATTTTTTTCCCAGAAAGCTTTCACTCATTTATTTATTCATTCATGACCTGGAGAAAATTACATTGTAGTTTTATGACTGGGATTTATCTAGCTAGAAAAGATATTAGGAAGGTATATGTAGAGAGAAAACATGGAGAGGAGGGAAGGAAACTTACTTTTGAAAAAAAAATTCTACATCAATTTACATTTCCTCTCATTTATTTTGAGCAGTTTTCAAAGAGAGTTTTTTCTCAGAGAATTTTTCCCACTGGGAGGAGTTTGCTAATTGAATTGAGTTGGGGAAAAACTCGAGAGAAAAGTGAAAAAATTATCCCTGGAAAAACTTGCTCTAGTAATGATTATGATTTTAGTATCTCAAAAATTATTAATTTGACGTGAATACGTCTTTTTTCATATCCCTTCCTGTTCAAGCCCAATTTTGAAGGTAAACTCTATATGAGCTTAAGGAGTGGAGAATAATTTGATGAAATTGAGCATGTGGGATGAATCCTTGCAAAAACTTTTCCCTCTACTTCTTGTACGATTCAAAGGGTTGGATAAACACAAAGAAACAATTCATTCAGAGCTACATTACGATTCACTCATTCGTGAAATCATACAACGGCCTTTTTTCCGAATCAAGACATGTAATCTTTTTCCATTGCCTTGTTACACTTGGTGAATTTTCCAGAAAAAAAAACTCCTTTCCCCTATTCATTTCCTTTTAGCTACTTTACATATTTTCCTCAAATGCACCTTCTCCCTTCCGCTCATCTTTTGTAAAGAATAAAACAAGGGACCTGAAGTGAAAAAAGAAATTCAATGTCTTTCTTGGATTCTCTATCTTGAAAGAGAAAAAAAATCTGGATGAGTATAGAATCCCAAAACTGCTCCTAGGATTGTATTGCTTTTACAATTGCGAAACGTGCTTCATTCTTGCTTTCCCATTTTATCAGAGAAAGAGAAAACGACTACAAAAAGATATATAGTGGATACTACTCCCATTGGCTTTGGTGAGGAGCCGTCCATCTTGAAGAAAATGAAATTCTACTTCACATTTTTATGCCTCTCAAGTGTGCTCATGGTAGAGAGAGGAAGAAAATATGGTTGAAAAAAATGACTTTTTTATTCATCCACACAACCCACTGTCCAAGCATGGAAGGGAGAAAATGGAGAAATAAAAACTTTCAAATTTTAACATCCTTTTAAATACAAATTACAAATAATTCCTTGAAATACACGAGAGAGGAAATGTCTCAGATTCAACTTTCTCTTTCTTGTTAAATAGACATTAAAACCGGATGAAATTTCTAGAGAAACATTTTCAAAAGGAATGAAAAAACATTTTCCTTTTCAATTTTTACCATTTCCAGAGAAAAAGAATTTCTTGGGCTTTAGTTTGTTTCTAAAAATAGATAAAGGAAACAACTTGTAATTAGAAAAATGGATGTGATACCCGTCCAGTGAGAAAATTCCCACGGTTATTCCTCTAATCTGGGATGCTACTCTTTGAGAGAAAATGTTTTTCCCAAGCAGACAAAGCAATTACCATCCAAAGCAACACGTACATTTAGGGATTTTGTAGTGAAAAAATGAATTATTGAGAAAGTGGAGTCATTGAAGAGGAACAACTTAAACATCTTTTTGTATTCTTTGCAGGATTTTTTTTCTTTCTTTCTCAAAAGAAGAAGACTCTTTATCATCACAATCCTCACCGACAAAGGAAGAAAAGAGAGAGAGAGAAAAAATCTTTACAATTCCCTTCACAAGACGTACCAAGGATGAGAAAGAAAAGATAAGATTTCTCCGATTAGCCATGTATTAAACAAGATTCCATGATTACTCAAGTATTAAAGTGAATAGGATACATGAGGACGAGTAGTCCATAAGAATTTTCCCGTTAAACTTGAGCCTCCGAGAGAAAAAACCCTTAGGAATCTCAAGATGTTCTACCCTAGTCACGACTTTTGTATGTTCCTTTTGTAAAAGTGGAATACAACGTGGGCATATTATCCCCTCTGTATATTTGTAAGGGGAAGATCTGTGAAAAGTGTTTGGGAACAGGGGTACTTGAGCAGAGTCCAAGTTTAACAAGTGAGGGAGAAATTTCTCATTTCTTCATTTGTATTCATCTCACCATCCTCCTGGTTAAGGTGGCTCATTCAGCTATGTCGGCTGACTGCTTAATTAGTGGAACGCATAATTAACTTATAGAGCTAAATGATGGATAAATGACGACGAGGGAGTCACAAATTTTACTAGTCCTTTTCTCCACCGGGGAAATCCGGCAAGATGAAATTTTCTTGGAGAAAGTACACCACTATATGTATATATTTGCTTTTATGGGCAGAAGGCTCATTTTAGCTACAAGTCACGCCTAACTTTCTTTTTGCCTGCAGTGTCCACCTCCACTGCAGAGATGAGCTTGGGGAGTGAGATGACTTGTTGGATTTTCATTAAAGATTTTTTTTCAACAATTAATATCCACCTCATTGCGTCACAATCACTGGAGGTGGTCAGAACTCATAGTGAAAAAATATTAAGCAACAGTTTGCTCTGAGTGTACTCTGGATTTCACCTTCTCTCCAGCAGAGTCAACATTTTTGCAACCTTATTTCTAAATGGGATTTTGATGACGACGACGAAAGACGAAAGTGCCGGTTGATGAATTTTTCTCAAGTAATGTTACGTCGTAGACGGGATGATTTATTTAGAGAAAAATATACCAAGCACTTTACTCCCCTCAAAAAAAAGTTGCAAGTTTATATATATATATATATTCGCTTTTCATGCATAACATGTCATATTTATTTTGATGTTTAGTCCTTTTCTCCATATGAAAATGGAGACCACCACAGGACTTGCACGTTTTCCGCATTCTTAAACTAGAAAGAAAATCAGAGGGTGCGGCTAAAAGGAAATGGTCATAAATTCCAATGATATTAACACGAAACTCCGAGTTGAAAAAGCTTTACACATTCCTAGCTTCTCGTTGACTGCTGCGTGATTCATGGCGAGCATGTCATACTTGCATAAATAAGTGAGGATGGAAAACCACATTTTGGATTTTTCTTTTCAAACTCTCCAAACCCCTTTTCCCACAAGTCACATGGAATTTCTCATTACTCTTTTCATCCTCGGGATAAAGATCAAAAACCAGAGGAGAGTAATAACATCCAAAGGTTTTTAACTGAGTTTGTGTGTGAAACACTCGAAAATATATTCTCTTCACGAATTTCCTGTTTTTAATCCTCGTTCTGGAGTGGAAATGAGAAAAATTAAAATGAAAGCACAAATGGTCACACAGTCACACCACTTGAGACAAAGATGTAAATGAGAAAATCCAGATAAGAATCTCACGTCAGATAACCACCATTGTAATTTCCTTTATTGATATGGAGAAGACGTAAAGAACAAACAAATTTCTACACTCACAGGAACCTTCAAGAGATGAAGAGTTTATAAATAAAAAAGGGTTGAAAAAATGACATATTATCTTCCCCACCAAAACTCATCCTCAAGCTAAAATGAAGCATCTCCTCCGCCTAAAGTGGTTTAGTCGCTAAACTGAGCATAACAATTTATTACCAACTTTTGTGCGTTTTACCTCATTCTGGAAGAAAACAAGAGAAAAAAAGATAAAGAAAGACGAAAACAAGACAGGGATTGAGCACAATACAGCTTTCCTTCCAGGTTGTTGAATATCATCATCATTCCAACTTGCACACAGCCAGAGGACAGCTTGATAGTTCATATATCTTCTTGTACCGTCACGGTGGTGCACTGGGAGCACCTCATGTTCATCAGGTGGTATGGTAGCGGTGGTGTGTGGTTGGAACAACTGAGAGAACGGTTTTCTTCCTTTCAAGACTTTTTTTTTCTTGAGAGAAAAAAGCATTTTTATTTTACCTATGGTAAAATCCATTCTCTCTACCTTTCTCCCTCATTCGGAGCATTTTTCTCTCTCCAAATTCTTTCTTTTATGGGGAAAAACATACACATATTTTTTTGTTGCACTGCGACATTTTCTCCATGACTTTGTATAATATTGGAGGTTGTCAGCGACTTGATAGGTAGTCCCTGTGGTGCCTCTAGTTTCCCACAAGTAATCAAAGAAAGGAGAAAGTGGGGATACACCTTATCTGTGTAACTTGAGAAGGATACAATATGTGGATAGAGTATTGTTCGATTTATTTTTTTCCAAGAAAAAAATAACTCATGAAACCATATCACCATTTATTTCAAACTTGACTCTTTCCTCCTTCCACGTGAATATTATTAGATAGAGAAAATTGGGACTTATTATATTATACAACAAATGATTACACTGGAGGTTGGTGCTGCGTGAGAAATTTGAACATTTAATTATCCCCTCTCAATTATCTCAAGATTCGTATCCGCTCATATTTTCGCAGAAAAATCCTCCAAAAACCAAATACACTCATGAAGTTACAAATTGTACTGAGAATTCTATAAAAATGATTGCATCAAAAGCCTCCTCCCTTCAACTCTTGTGTGTGTACCATTTGAAAACAACATATGTTCCCATTTTCCCTCTAGACTGGGTCGACAGAAGAAAAAAAAGTGATGGAAGTAACGGGGAAAGTTTTCAACTCGAGAGTTTAGTTAGGGAGAGAAAATATACGATGTTGGAAGGCCAAAGGGTGTAAATTTTTAATGACTCCTTGTCTATGCGAAATACCCTGAGCTGTAGAGAGAAAAACATGAGGATATCCTAAAGTCCTTGAGGGCTGCTCCCCTCATCTTTGTGTAAAGCTTGGAGTAAAACCTACGCACAAAACCTGGGAAAGAGCAGTTTTCATCAGGATCTTTCTCTCTCTCTTTCTCTCTCAGAAAAGGAAATTGAGGAGCTACCCGGATCCCACCAACTTTTCTCTTGTAAATTTTACAACTACTCTGAGGGAAAGAGTCAAGGGAGGAAAAAAAGAGATATTCATGGAAACGGACATATGGAAGGTGACTCCTTTTTTTATACATCTCCCTCCATCCCATTATCCCTATCAACATCCAGCCAGGCATGGATAGAAGCTGATGGCAATTTCCTTTTCCTTCTACCTTTTCCCATTTACAGATTTTCAAACAGTCCACCATCACAAATGTCTTTTTCTCTTTAGGGATTTTCCAATGAAGGAGGTAGAGAAAACTTGTGAAAAAAAAGCTGTGGATAGAGAAAACATGAAAGTTACACAAGAAAGCTTGTGTGTGTGTGTGTACTCTTGTAACGAAATTTTCCTACCGTCATCTCCAACGAGAAAATGTGGTAGAGGGACTTTTCAATTTTTACCCTATTACGGATCCATCAAGGGAAAACTAGAAAGTGATCGGGGTTGGGGAGCTTGTCACAGAGAATTATGGAGGAATGAGGGTATTTCAAAGAGAGGAGAAAAATGTATTTTTTCTTCTTCTTCTCTTTCTGTAAAATATCCATTTTTCATGTGGACTATGTACATCCTTGCCAAATAATTAATTCATTTTGAAAGGATCAAAAAGAGGATTAGCCAAGGAACAAGTTAATTCTGGGTTTTTTGGCACAAAGAAATTTTTTAATTATCTTTGTCCTCAGTTTCAACTAGAAAACAAGGGTTGGACATGAAATGGAGGATTTTTAAGCTGAGAGAAAATTCCCTTTGAAATTTTGAAAACTCTCTCTGATTCTTCTTAGTATGTGCGTTTGGAACTTTATAAAGAAAAAGATAAGTAGCCAAAGACTCCTTTAAGCTGGTAATTCTAGTAGAGTTAAATATACACCAAGAAAGGGAGAAATATGAACTTGTAAAGTTTTCTCTCTTGGTATATCTCATGTTATTCTTGGAAGGAAGGATTCTTCTTCGCTTCATGGTTTTCTCTTTTTTTTTGGAAACATTAACAAATCTCCTTTTCCAAGTATGAGGGTCCACCGAGGAGCTAAAAGTTGTCTGAATATTTTTTTTTCCTTTAAAAAAAACCCAAAATCTTCTGACAACTCAAGTCAAGGAGAGAAAGGCAGATTAGAAAATTTTCCAAATGTTCCCTCTGTACTGCCGTGAGGATACTAGAAAATTCACAAAAAGGCATCCAAATTTCTGCTCCTACTCTTGTGTCTTTTGTGAGAAACAAAAACCCCCTTTTTGAAGACGATGGGCGAGGAAAAAGGTTGCTTCATATCTCTTCCCTCCAGTTTTCCTTGAAGAAAGGGAAGAACAAAAGGGAAAAGATTGTCTGTGTATGCATGTGTGTCTAAGCCCTTTGAAAAAAATATTAGATGGTGATGATGACGATAATGTTTATACATTTAAATAAAGTCATCCCTCTGCAAAGTTCGTGAGGATGAAAGCCTGGGACAAGACAAAAGGGAGGGAAAAGTGTGATATTTCGATAAACAAAAGATTATATATTTTACATCATTAAAACAAAGTGGAGCAGTGTCGAGCCTAATTACTCGTGAAAAAGATTTCCCGACAAGCTCATAATTACTAAGACCTTTCTCTTTTTTCTTTCTGTGTGCAAAGCACGCTCCAGATTATGACATTAAGGAAAACAGAGAGAAAAATCTTGCATGGAATTTTCTCAAAATAAAGAAAATAGAGAGAAATATAAAACAAGGGAATATACAAGGGCTGGAAGAAATGAAGAAGAAAAATGTTGCATAACGTGTATTTTCTTCTCATCAATTTTCCAACTTGTCATGTACACACTTTGCTGGAGAAAGAACTAAAAAAATAAGCTTCTTTTTGGAAGAAGGTGATGTACTGAAATAGATAATACTATTTTTTTTAGCTTTCTCCTATTACTTTTGCGTGAGAGGAAAATAAGCTTGAGTATATTTTCACAATGTTCTTGGGTAAAAGAAAGATGGGAAATGTTTGAAAATAAAATCTCTTTTCAAATAACACACCATCATCATGGATAGATGTACAAGTGTAAATAGGGAATAAAAATGGGAAATTTCTTTTTGCGAGATTTTTTTTAAAAAGTGAAAGCAATCTCCTTATTTTCTTTAGAGGGAACTTAACATTGGAAATGAATTTAAAGAAATGTTTCTTCTTTTGAGACGCTTTCTTTCTCAAAGTAGAAATTCATGACTTTAAGCTTGACTAATGCTATTTGACATGGAAAAAGGTTAGAATAAAAATTGTCCTTTGCCCAATCCTTATTTAAATATATGGAGGAATATGTGAGAGAGATTTAAAGGAAAAATTTCAATTTCTCTTATATTTATAAAGTGTTGAATAAGTTGGGAAATGTTGAAAATCTCTAATTTACCCACTTTAAAATCCTCTTTCTTTTCCGAGAAAAACCCTCTTTCGCAATGAAACCACTTGGTTTTCTCTCACAAACAAGCTTTTATATTCTTCCTCACTCAAATATTTTCCAGTGGTACACTACAGGGATGAGAATATGTATTTATCCATTTCCAGCCTTCTCCACACTACAGCACTTTGGAGTTGAGCAAACCTCGTAAATATTCTAGCATCGTACATCAAAAGCATTCATATTCGTGAAAAGTCAGCAGTTTTTAAAAGTGAATTTTATTTTCTAAATTCCTCTACGGAGAAGGGAAAATGTAAAGGAAAAAATATAACTCACAGAGATAGAATAAACATGGGATGGGATGGGAGAAATGCTATTTTAGAGAGAGAAAACAAAATTGTCAACGTTACAGTGAATTTTAGGACGTTGAGTGAATTCTTTATTTGTCGAGATAACACATTGACAAAAATACTCTTTTTAACACTGTTTACCCAACTTTGATGAACAAAGTGTGTGTGATGGGTATTGGAATTTTCAAAAATGAAAACTTTTTTCTGCTGAAAGATGCAAAAAAATGTTCAATGGAAATTATAAATCAGGATAAGAATATGGTAACAATGATACTCAAATAAAAAACGTGTCAGTCAAAATGTGCCTGTTTTCTAAAAGGAGGTTTGTTGTTGTTAAGACTCATGTAACATTTGAAACACATTTTTTTGTTATAAAATCATAAAAAAGAAGTATACCAATTACACCCATTATGTTGAACACGGTTAATCCCCTATATTGGGGTAAATTGAGTGAGAAAATTTCCATAACAGAGATGGGCACATGGGTAAACCCTTTGAAAAACTAATCATCATAGAATATAATAACACACCTGTCAAAATTATTTATGCTCATTGCAAATTGCAACAGTTTCTCTCTCCCCCTTGGCCAACATTTATACACATTTCTGAGTATATTTTGTCTCTGCTATTCTCTAATATGAAATTATCGGGGTGATGGGACTGTATGAAAATTCCCTGCTTTCCTTCTCCCTTACCCTTCCCCCAAAAAAAGATCCAGACTCAAAACAACTCTCCGCTTCACCTTTCATTCCCACTGAAATGATGAGAAAAGCAAGGGTAATTCTATCCTCTCCTATCTCCTATCTCCTATCACCTAGGAATCTTTTCACTCTCCTATCACTAGCATAATAACTGGGAGCATTTCGCAAAACAAATGATATTCATCCCTTTAAGTAATTCACGTTAAACGTATAAAAAAATCCCGTTTTCAATACCAGTCAACTCCATACCATTCACAGAGTCATTTTATACTCGAATGTCTGATGAAACTTCAATTTTTAAAACATTCTCCTCAAAAATGCACAGAGATAACTGTCTCTCTCTCTCTCTCTCTCTCTCTAGTTTTTTATACTAAAAAAGATAAACAGGTCTGACGGAAACGTCAACTTGAAAACATTTTCTCTTGGATTGCATTAGCGATAAAGAACTTTTTTTTAAACAAACCATATTCCTCAAAAGTTTTCTCCCTCTAGAGAAACAGAGAGAGGAGAGAGAGAGAGAGAGAGAGAGAAAGCGACGTGAACATTTTTTTCCTAGTAGACGAATGGAAAGTAGAGAAAAGGTAAAATATTTTTTCCCCTCAACAAATTTGGAAATACAGTAAAAGTCTTTTGCTTGCCAAGTGATGCGCAATCAATGGAAACAAGATGATCCTGCCTGGAGTGAAAGGGAAGGATATCAAAGCGGAACAAGTAATTGAAATCCACTCAAGCACACGCATTGCATAAAAGAGAAAGCGTCCTAGTTAATGTGATACTTGCCAGGAAGATTGAGGGAGAGAGGGAAACTCTAAATAATTTCGATGATGATGATAATGCTCAAGAGAGAAAAAAACGAGGACATATGCGTCTACATCTACTACCACCTTTTCCCAATACTTTCTCCAAAAAAGGAGTTCAACAAGGGAACAAGTTATTCAAACAAGGGTTTTTTATTTTTAGGGGAAAAAAAGAAGACGAAACAGGTGAATTTTTGTTGAAGACAAAAGAAAAAATGTGTATGCGTGTTTCCCAATATGCAAATCCTTTTCCACCCGATCACCCTCGGAAAAGGATGAAAACTAGAATCCAGATGATGTTTTATCCCAGAGGCGATCTTATCAGAGACAATAAAAAAGGGGAAAATGCGAAAGATGATTTTTTCAAAAAAGACTTCAAGAGTAAGAAAAATAGTATAAGGTAGCTGATGGTATTTTCATTGATAAAATTGGATTTATTTAAAGAGAATTTTCTCTACAAAATATGAAGAGAAAACTATTTCCCTTTCATTTTATTTCACACAGGCTCACACGAGTGGAGAGAGAAAGATGTTAATTTTCCCAATGAAATTTGAATTCCGCTCCATTTCATACCTTTCTCTCTCTCTCTCTCACCCTCTCTCTTCTTCTTTTTCTTATTGTCACCCTGGAGTTGAGTGGGGATGGAAAGTGTGAAAAATAAAAGGCCCAGCACGTCTCCCTCTCTTTTCTCATTTTCTTGGCTATTACAGTGATTAAAAGGATGCAGGTGGGATTATGCCCTTGGAAAATGGTTTTCGTTACATGGGGCCATTGTATAAAAAACTTTCATTTCAAAACATCAGCAGGACACTTTCTCAAAGTTTGATCTTGTCAAAGTTTTTATTCTTTTCTCGTGCGTGGCTCCACATATATACAAATTGAATGAGAAAAAGGGTTCAGAATTGGATTATTTTTCCTTTCCAGAATAAAGAGCTCCAGTAGTGAGAGTTGTATATTAAGAGAGTTCAATAAATGCCACTTTTAATTTCACACGAATCCATTAACAAGGATGGAGATGTTGGCGAGGGAAAAAAATATGCAAATTTCTCCCTTTTATCCTTCTCCCATGTCTATTTCACTTCAAGACGATCTTCAAGAGAGAAAAAAATAAGACATGAGAAAAATAAAGGAAAAAATCCATGGAAATGCATATCTATGCAAATGACGACTGCATCCAAAGCCCATTTTATTTCAAAAGGATATAAAAACTTGCCTAGATTCCAGTCCATATTGCACCAACGAGAAAGAGATAAAAACTCAATATATACATGTACAACTCTTTCATCCTCACTGTATATTTGAGTGACCTTTTCTCCTCCTTTCTATGCAAATATTCATAACGAGGAGGATAGTAGAACACTGCGGAAAAAAGAATACAATGTTGGAACAAGACAAAAAATGTGAAAAGACTGCCCAACACTAAACAAGTTTTCTCCATTTTCTCTTCTCCTCCTCCTCATATATATTGTACACGTGTGGATGGAACTTTTTTTTCCAAGAGATTTTCACCATTTACAAGATTGGATATAGTTGGAACAAAGTAACTTGTTGGTGGAGGGAATGTATAAAATTCGAGGTAATTATAGTGCATGCATGGATTTTTTTCGTGCGTGTCTACTCCCCTACATAAAGGTTTATACTTTCCATTCTTATGTCGCTGACATGGGATGCAAGGAAAGTTTTCCCATTATGCTAATCAAGACAAAAAAACTTGGGATTTGCTTGTTACAAAGTCTTGTAAATTTTTCCCTATTAATCCCACTTTTCCCCTGAATTCAATCTTCCCTATATCCCAACAGGCTAACTCTGTAACTACTCTGTAAAAAGATGAGACATGTAGAGATAAAACTCAATCAAGGATTCTTATTAGAATTACAGGAATAATCTACTTTCTTCATATTCTAGAAAAGTGAGGGATATATTTTCCAAAACTGTATTATAAATGATTTTCTCCCAATTTAAAGTTAATTTCCATTTTTTGTGCTATTATCTTTCAGAAAACCTAAATCCGGGCTAATGTTGATCTTCCATTTTTTCCAACGGTGAAAAGTAAATTGCATTTAGATTTGAAAATGATAAAAGTAAGTGAATTTATTCCAAGAGAATGCTCGTAATGGGAAGACTGACAAGGACAGCAAAATAGCAAACAAGATAAAAATCTTGAGAGGAATGAAACAAGGAAAAATAACCTTTCCAACATTTTATCGCTAGGCTGTTGTTTTATTTCCCTTCTCGTGAAAAAGAGGACTACAAACAGTCTAGGATTTTCTCCCCATCTACTCCACTCAAACACACACACACACACACGCATGAACAAATGATCAGTTCGTTTACGATTATTGCTGTGACGTGTACTGCGTACGGGGCATTATCCTCTCATGTCACACATTCCTAAAGTACCATCATCACACAGAGAATCCAAAAACATTCCACTTTCATGTCCTATGGTCACTCTCGAGTTTGCTCTCAATCTCGTTTTTATTTTACACAAGAGGTGAACATTAACCTTTCCCCGTTTTTCAGACTAGAGGAGTGTATGTGAAATTTCCGCTCTATGATGGGATCTTTGTGGAGGCTAATGTTTTGTTTAAAATTCTACATTAGAAAAATAAAACGGGAAAGTATACATTCACACAAAGTACAGGGGAGGGAAATAGGGAAAGCTTAATCTACATCAATTCTTATTACGGTAATGAAACTCATTACAATTACTAACAACTTTTCTCAATTCGAGAGCTCACCAAAATTAAGTTTATTTTCTTCCATCCATTCATTTGTATCTTGATGTTGTTATGTTACAGAATAATCTGAGCAGGAGGGAAAATTCTAAATTGGAAAATTCTCATTTACTCTGCACAAAAAGAGATGACTATATTAGCCTGGAAATTGCAAATACTTTTTTCACCTTGACACTAGCTCCATCTTGTATTTCAAAGTTTAAACCAAGATAGGAGAGAGATTAATAAAGAAAATTAAACTGCTCCAAAAACTCTCCACTTGTTTAGATTCCACGCACATACTACACACACACACATGTAATATCCTTGAGGCTAAATGTCGTTTTCCTCAACATCCCAAAAACTTTCAAAGTCTCCCCTCATTCTAGGAATATGCCTTTTCTCCAAAAAATATGCTAAAGGGGTAAAAAGCAATATTCAGACACAGTATCACGTTGACAGAAGATTCTAGAAACATGTTTTCGTCTTTCATAATCACCATGCTTGGAAACTAGTTTTGCAACGAGGCGGTGACGAAGACAAAAAACATAGCTGGAGGATATCTCCCTCCTCAGCAGAGAAACAAGTCATTAGAATAAAATACTCTGGTTAATCTGCACCACATTTTCGAAATCAACCTGAGAAAGAGCACACGTTCCTTTAAAATAAAAGTTGCTCATTAAAAAAGTTTGACACATTTCACACCATCCAATATTCATCCTTCCACTGTGCCCCCTTTTATAAAATACGGAGTTATAATAATTTCCAATAGAAAAGTTGCATCTTGAGGGAGGTATTATAAAACAAAACACATTTTCAAGAAAGGGGACCCCATTCAAAAATTACATTGACGGGAAAGCCTCTCTCCTCTCGTAAGAATCTTTATGGGAAAAGGCTTCTTTTTTCACAACCCTTCCATTTCCTTTTTAAGCTTGTATTTTGAGATGCACAATAAACCTTTTAAAGAAACTAATATCCTTGTATTGTATACATAAGTAACATACTACGCGTATCCTTTTTACCTTCATGGTATTTCTCCTTGAGAAAAAGTGTTAAGGGACGAAAAAAGCTCTATTTCTAGGTTCTAGGTTGTAGTCACCAACATCGAAAATGACGGAGGGAGTGGAAAAGCAGTAAGTATAACTGTAACTGACTTTTCCTTTTCAGATATGATAACCATTTTGAGCCTCTTTTCAAATTCATGAGTAGCTTTATTGCATCTTTCTCTCAAGAAATTTCCCCTTTTTCTCCTCATGCAAAGAACATGAAGAATGATGAAGGTTTTATACACGAGGAAAACTCGATATAAAACAGAATAAAGTGGAAATAGTCTTTGCATCTTCTATGGTGAAAGGTGGATGTATGGAAATTTTCCATACAAAATACTAGGCTCTGTTGTAAATTGCGTTTAAAACGTGAGGGAAAGGTGAAAGCTGTAAAAAAAAACTTGGAAGGAAAAGACAAACATATTTTTTCTCCATAGAAAACCTTCAAATGAATTATACATTTTTTGAGAAGCGAAGCCCATCCCGGTTAAAATAAAAATATACCTTTTATTTTCCTTTGGAATAACATTCCCAGAGAAAAAGGTGGAGAAAAGGGTTGAAAACATAATTTTTTGGATGCGCTTTTCCACCACCGCACATTTGTAAATATGCCATCATCCCTGAAATAAATCATGGGAAGCATCAAAAGATAATGATGGTATGGGAGTCTAGTAGAAAAAAAATGAGCTCGGAAATACTAGCATGTTTTCTTCCTCTCTAAATGTAGCCGTTTGGTCAATGTGTCATCGTGATCATCATCATCGGCACGATAGGATTTCCAGATAAAAAAGAATGTAACAACTTTCCTGACATTAATAGCCTATTAAGGTTTGATATAGGAATGGTGACAGGAGTCAGCAAATTACTAGAGAATGCAGTGAAAGCTAGCTTTTCCCTACAACGCCAACCTGTAGCAGTGGAGGGAAATGGAGGGGAGAAAATGCGTTGGAGGGAGTCTTTCCCAAGTTGGAAGAATATGGTATCATACCACCTTTTTTGATTAACTGATACATCACGATTCCCACTTTGGAAAATGGACGTCAAACGTGACACAAGAGGAAATGGTTGATCAGATGAGAGAGAAAAAAATGTAAACGATTCTGCTGTCATGTCATAGAAAAAATTGTGATTAGAATGATGATAAGTTGACAAGAGGAGAAAATATTCAATGGCAAATAACCCCACCCAATTGTGCATTCAAAAGATGGGAGACACAGCAGAGAAAAAGGAAACGACAGAGGAACATGCGATTTTTGGAGGAAATGCGTGAAAAATAGAGACACGTTATCTCAATGGAGGGAACTAAAGTGCTAAGCAAGATGTACGCTATGGATTTTTTTTTGTTTTTTTCCAGAGATATAATGACGGGAGAAGAATTGCTATAAAGAAATATTTTAGACATGCATCCCTAATGTTCTAATATGAAAGCTCACTAATTAAATTTAGTACAACAAGAAAATAATGAGAGTTTGTTCGAAAAATATAAACGACAAAGAAGAAAATATTCGCTTTGTCTACACAAAATGGTGATTCTTCCAATCTGAAAAACAATACTCTACAGACTTCTCAAAATATTCTCCTAGTTTGCAAAAACATGTAACAAAAACATCTCAAAATAAACTATCTGGATAATGAAACCTTATATTTTGTCCTGCCTGAGCATACACCCATCCACTCAAACTAGTTGTATCCGCTACGGACATTAAATGGTCTGTAATGGTTTCAGATTTGAACTCATCTTTCCAATAAAGCATCTAGCTTTTTGAGAGAAAGGTTCATATCCGAAAATGACTAAGCAAAAGTTATTCCTCCATCCATAAACGCATTTCCCTCTTGCATCTCTCAGCGGTGGTGGTGCCAGAGATGCCATGAGACAGGACGGAAGTTACCACCTGAATAAACACAGATAAAACTTGGAACAGAATAGAAGGAACCGTGTGTGTGTGTCTATATATGTGTGTCCCGTTTTTTCTCTGTTTCCGCTTCTCTCTCTCTCTCTCTCTCCCCATCACTCTCTATTGTGTATGTCTTTTGTATAAATGCACTAATAAAAGAGGAGACTATATCCCATAAGAAAAAAATATTCTCTCACTTTCCTCCACTACCTCTAAAAAGAGAGATTCCTCTATACTGCTAAACTGTATAGAAAAGCTGGGAAGAAAAGACACCTCCTGATGCAAAACCCACCCTCGACAATTTCCCTCTTCTTTTCTGTTTGTTCATGCAAAGTAAATGAGATTAAAGGGAAAGATTGGGCTTCCCATCCGTTCCGACATCACCCACGCGCTTTTCACATATACACAAGTCTCACTTAAAACTGGGCTTTTCTTTCCCTCGAATATGCACACCGGCAGTCTCTCTCTTTGGTGTGCCCCTCCTAAAAACTTGATGTGGTTGTCTAGTGAAGCAAAAACTGGATCTTTTTCCTCTCCACTCTTGTTCCTCTACAAAGGCATGAAGGCTGTGGGGAGAAAATGAGTGTGAATCTGTGACTCTCTGTGTGAGAGGGATATCATCCAACTGGAATTCCAAACTTGTTCCTTTCTCCAAAGAAACTAAATATTGTCTTTTATCCCCTTTTAATTCAGACATAGACTTCTCTCCTTATCTCCAATCACAGAGTGTGGTCTTGTATTTTCCAAAAGTGGAAACAGTTTTTACTCGCTCAATGGGAATGTATGTATATCTTTACAGAAATATAGAAAATGATGAGCGGGTATGTGTGTGTAGATTGTTATACTTTTTTTTCTCTCTCTCTCTTTCCCTCTGTCACTTTCTCGTTAGAATTTCAACTTTATTTGACACAAAGTGTGTGACAGAGGGAAAAGGATACCTTTGACAGAGACGGAGAGGAAGTCTGACGGTGTAATCGGAACACGTTAGAGTGTTCCATCCCTGTTGAATTATTCACGGACCAATTAACTCATAGAGAAATAACGATATCCTAATAAATCTCACAGTTTCCCTCAATGAGTACAAGAGTGATTATTACTATTGGGGATTTTACCAAAAACCATTCGACAAATATTCCTCATGCTGTTTCCCCACCAGGGATATACTTTATTTTATGAAGCAATTTTTGAGAATTTTTTTCAGACAAAACCTCCTCAGAAAGAAATTACCATTGCAGATAAAACGAGAGTAAATTAGAGAGAATGATTCTCCTACAATATTACCCTTAGTCTTTTTCCTAGAAAAAATATATTTTTCTTTTCACTTGCTCCGAAAAAGGGAAGACAAGATATACATTTTTCTCTCTCTATGTTATAGTGTCAGCATTAAAATGACCGGACTATGTGCCAGCTAACATTTTTCCTTCAAGACTCTTTCTCTGCTCATCGGACCAAGCATCCTTTTCGTTTGACGCTTAATGGCCAAGAAAATGGTGGTGAACTTCCCAGCCACTTTTTTTCCTACGCAGCACACACAAAACCCAGCTTGATATTATACAGCACACAAAAAACCCTCTTTCAAATAAAGTCAGAGCATTTGCTTGTGTTAGCTTTTCCCAAAAATATGCGACGCGACAGGGGAAAAAAATCTCTCTTGTATATGTTTTTTTTCGTCGTCTCCACTGCATTTCCCATCTTTACAATTTTCTTTATTACCAGTATTTTACTCCCAGACTGCATTCTACTATAATGTCAGTGGAAGAGCGTTCAAGTTTATATATGTTCTTGCCAAAAAAGGGGGGAGTGTATTGTATATTTCGAAGATATACAACTTTATACTCAACTTTTGTTACTCGATTTTCAGTCTACAAAAAATCATACGCATTTATTGTCAAGAAAATACCATTCTCTGTGACTTGACCCTCTTTCCCGATTTCCAACCCTTGGCTTTCTCTCCACACACACAAAAAAGTACAAGATAAATATTTACTAAACCAATTCTCCACCGTATCGATTCCAAATGTATGTTTCTTCACAAAAATAATATCCCACTAGCCTTTTATTCTTTTTACTTGTGTGTATGTGTGAAAACAATGCTTCTCTTGTACCCCTCGAGTGTGTCTCTTTTTTAGAGGATATTCCCCTTTTATATAAATATTGTTTACATCCTATAGACAAAGTGTGTGTGTGAGAGAGAGAGAGAGTCTCTGCCTAAACCTAAATGTATCTAATGGCTAACCCTCTTGTTCTTTAGAAACGTCTTTGGAAAAGCTACCATTTCATATTTTCCCTTCTCCCTACCTAACCTCGTCAAAGTTTACCACTGAGAGACAATAATGGAGGAGGAAGACAAACGAGATATGGTGCAATATGGTGGTGTGATAACTTTCACGGATATTTATTTCCGAGAAATCAATGACAATGACAAATACTCTCTCTCTCTCTTTCTCAACAAAGTAGCCTTTACCACTTCCTTTAGTAGACTACAAGTTGCCCATCAAAAAATACTCCTTCTTTCTCCTCGCTTTTTTCTAGGGTAGGTAAAATTTGGAAAGCTTCTTGGATGAGGAGCTTGTAAGTGATTATAACCGTTGGAGGAGGATTGGGTTATTAAATTTGAAGAAAAAGTTTGTAATGAGTGTTAGGGAAAAAAATTGAAAAATATATCCTTTTTTTTCTTGCTCCTTTAATGAACATTGGGAGAAATTCCCTTGTGATTTCTTCCCCTGTTTTTTTGTAACGATGATTATTTTTTTTGTCAAAAGAAAATTGAAACCCAAAAAGAGAAAAGATGACAATGGTTTCCTCGAAGGAAAAACCTTATCAAAGGGAAAGGCCAACGTCTTTTGTCTAGACAGGATAATATTTGCATAGTTGATTGGGAGCAGTTAACCATACAATAAAAAAATATGTTTGACGAACCAAACCTCCCTGGAATGATGACAGGGGAGAGAAAACGTGATACGACTACGTTCCCAAAAGTACAAGCCATTTCCGCTCATCAACCGACTAAACGTCGACCGATGAGGAGGGATCAGATGATGAGATGATTTCTCTATGGGAAACAAGAAAAAAACTGACGCTGTGTCACCAACCGAATGCACTTGAAAGTGAACTTTCTTCCTTAGCTCTTATCATGGTAGGGAGAAAGTCATCATATTTTTTTCTTGGGAGATCCTTCCAGAAGAAAAAAAATTGAGCAAGGTAAAGATAAAAAAAACTTTGCCCTGCACACCATCACTCAGACTGCAGTGATTGTTGAACTTGAGGAGAAAGAATGAGAAAAGCGTGAGGAAATTGATTGAGCTCTCGTGTTTCTTTTCCTTTTTTGATTGAATCCTGAGGAGAGAGAAAACCTGTAGAGATTTCTCTTTAAACCTCATAAAGCTCCTGAAACGAATGAATGGAGCGAGAGTCAAAAAAGAAGAAGAGAAAGTTTACGGTAAAAAATGTGCATCATCCTCTCGTAGTAATCTTCGCCTTAGTCTCAAGGAGAAAGTATATATTTCTTTTTGAAGCTTACGCCCAGTAGGATGATAAATATTGGCTGGCAAAGTGGGGAAAAATCAATGTGTTTTGAAAGTATTTCTGAAGGTGAAAATATACACTGTAGAAAGTGAGTTCGTATCCTTTTATCATTATAATAGGAAAATGTAAGGTTGGGAGGTGTTCAAGCTGGGAAAGGGAATAGTGAATGATCACCTGTTACTTGATATCGCTTTCCCTTCTTTTATTCAAAGAGAAAATGTTGAGAAAGTTGAATTCGAGTCGAGTCTATGGTGGCAATAATTATAAAGGACATTGTACGCAATTCAGTGTTTATTGGGAGAATTCAATGGAAATATGTTTTTCTCAGATGGTCCATTTTCCAAGAGAAAAATTTCTTTATCCTTAAACCTGTTTACTTGAGGATGAGAAGCAGTGGAAAAAAGGTTAATGGTGAGAGGAGGCGAGGGTTGGAAGAGAAAAAAAAGGAAAAATATTTTTTTGCCTCAAGGCTTTTTCTGCTCAATATGCGCATCTTCTCCATTTCCAAAGGAGACGATTATGCAACTTAAGGAAAATACTTTTTTCATGGAGAAAAGGGTGAAAGGAGGTTCATCTTGAGTGAAAACATCAACAAGAATTTTCAAGTCTTGAAAGGTTTTTTTCTCCTTTGAACATTTTTTTGTGCTACAGAGGCTCTTCTCCTATTCATTTTGTTTACTGGAGTGTTTTCTCCTCTCAGCTTTCCAAAGAAAGAGGAAATGCATTCTGTTTCGGGAGCAAAAAGGAAAAAGAAAATATGACGAGAAAGTGAACCTCTTGGAGAATTTATTTTTTGTAAATGGGTGCATGTTTACGACAAGGTATAATAGAGTGTTTGGGTGGAAAGGAGGGAGAAATGAAAACAAAAATAGATATAGTTGAGGATAATAAGATGCTTTTATAACTTCCACTTCATCCCTTTTCTCCTTTTTAGTGAAAGGGTTGACACTGGAGATTCTTTTAGAAAGAAAATTAATTGAAATAAAGATCTCCTGCGGTTAAAAAATCTCAGGTGAAAGCACCTTGACACTTTTAAAAAATAGGAAGATGAAAAGGAGTAAGAGCAGTATATGATTTTATATTTCTTCAAGAGTTTTTCTTTGCTAGAGAAAGCGGTGAAAGTATATAAGTTGTTTTTTTCATGTTTTTCTCCAAGCCATAGCTCTCATTAAGACTGCCACCTTCTGACAACTTGTTGTCTGCGTTGGCTTAATTTAATCTGAAAATTAAACACTTGCCAAGGAGCAGAGGAGACTTTACAAGAGTGAAGAAACCTCAGTATTCCTGGAAGTGAAAGCGAGCGGGAGAATTTGATTAATTGATTCTCATTTGGAAAGAAGCATATAAAGGATGACGAGGATGATGGAGTCATTCTTTGGAAGAAATGCAGATATTTTTCTTTACTCATTTTCTCCACAATGGGACTTTAAAGAAAGGGGGAAAGTCTTTTAAAAATACATTTCTTTCAAATGCGGTGATGATAGTTGTGGAATATTTTCATCTTTGGAATCTTCACAGAAAAAGAATGAGAATATTCCCCAAAATCCTCTTCACTTTCTCTCCTCAGTAGAGAAAGAATTTCTCAAGAAAAATATATACATTTCCAATGATATAAAAGGAATGGAAAGGAATTGGAATAAAATAATGTATCCCTCTTTTCTCTCCCAGAGAATATATTTATTTTTGGACTATTCATGCATAAACATTAATATTACCAGAAAGACAGCCTACAATTCTATTCCTTTCTCTCTTTTTTGTTGAGCAAAAGTCATAAAATACATTTCAAACTCAGCCCTCACTAAATTTCCCTTTCTCTAAATTGTTCATGGTGCTCAAGCCTCTGGAGGGAAAGTGCATATATATGTTTATGTTTGGGGATCCACTCTAGAAAAATAAACTCGAGAACAAAGGGAAAAAGGTGGGGAAAAAAGTAACCTCAAAAACCATACCAAACTTTATGTCTTTATTGCTCCTCTCGCCCATTCCCTTGTCCACGTTTACATTTCACTGAGAATACCCACAAAAAGCATGAAAATAGTGGGAGCCCTAGTGTTACTTGCTTTCATCCCGAAAAATATATTAACTCAAGTAGTTACTATATTTTGAGTGGATTTCCTTCTAAACTCACACACCCTCAACCTTTCCTTAAAAACAGTTCCCCGCCAAAGTAAACTCTCACCTGGAAAAAAACCTTTCTCTGTACAACATTGACTCAACGGGAATGTTTCGGCATGCATGCTCAATTATTATTATCTATGGTCACTGATCATATCTCCAATTTTCAAAACAACTTTTCTCCTGCACTTTCTTTTTCAAAATATTTCCACTAAATAAAACCCATTTTTTTGCTGTGCCCCTTACCCAATCTATGATTCTTTGTGAATCCTCCACCATCCAGTTTATTTACAAGATTTTTTTACAGCTGTGAATACCTCTCATATATATTTGAAATGCTCTTGTCTCCTTTCACCATCAAATGAACAACTCAACACATGCATCTGCAATACAGCTACAAGCTACTATTTTCGAGAATCCTTTTTTTTATTATAGAGTTTAGCTCTGCTCAAGTTTTTGTCTCTGAAGTGCGGATTCAGATACAGATATTCAGGGGGAAAACAGTTGGCGCAAGGTTACCTATAACATCATCCTCAAAACTGAAGTATATTTTCTCTAAACAAACAACCTCCATTGGCATCATCATAGTGAACAAATGACACAACGACAAGTTTACTTTTTTTCCATGCAATAATGCGGATGTCTCTTAGGCCTAAATGGTGTTTCCCTCTTTGGTTGTTCTTTCTCCATTTATGCTTTATTCTGGGAGGAATCAAATTGTGAAAAGTTCTCCTCACTTGGTCTCTTTTTTTCTCTCCAAGTGTTATGCACGCTTAGGCAATAAACAGCAGTAAAAGTTTTACAACCAGTAGCACAATATGAGAAATAAAGGGAATTTTCTATAAAAAAAAGTATATCCATCGAAAAACATTGTATTACTGCTTTCTCTTCTTATACCAGAGAGTTGTAAAGATTATTGGTTTCTTTGGAGAAACAACAAGTTTAGATTTTTTCTCAAGCTTTGAAGAGAGGAGGTCTAATTAGAGAAGAAAAATAAGGAAAACTGGGAGGATGACGAAAGGAGAAAAAATAAATTGGCTAAGTTGTGGATTTTCTTTTGGGATTGTTTTATATTTTAAGAGGAAATTGGAAGAAAGTTATTTGAGGGTTTTGTGTATATTATTTTTGTTGTAGGCTTCTATACTGATTAAATATTCTAATACTCTACTGGGATAATTCCTCTGAAGGAGGATTTTTAAGGGGAAATTTTCATTTTAAGGAGGAAATTAGGAAAAGTAACTTTGGAATTGGTTTTATTGTTGTTTTCCTTTTAATAAATAAGTAGGATTAATTTTGAGTGGGGGTTTGTGGAAAAGTTTGTTGCTGTGTATTTTTCTTGTAGGAATTTCAGCAGGGTTTTTTACACGAAATAATGAGAAAGTGTTTACTCACCTTAAAGCAAACCATTCCATTGGTATTTGAGGCAATACTGGTTAAAGGGGGCATTATGTTAGGCACCGTAAACGGAATAAATAGCATTTTGCCTTGTTCCTCAATTGCGAAAATAAAATCTGTCTTTTTCCCTTAATCTTTAGAGTAATATAAGTCACAGAATTGTTTTAACAAAGGGAGACAAAACTGTCAAGGTGAAAGTAAAGTTTGAATGTTTATCTTGGACGATATTTGTTGTATAGATTTGTGATTTCAGATGTAAAATATAGATTTTTTCCGGATTTAGTAAAAGAGTTTAGAAAACTTGTACAAATTTTGAAAATTCCTTAGAAAAAGTACAACTCGGGTGGTGGGATTTAATTTTTTTTGAGTATAATAAGCCGTCCCACTTTCACATTAGTTTCACATTACATTACTCACAGGAGATATATTCCAAATCAATTTTCACTTGGTAGCTTTTCTCCAAATCCGAAAGAAAAGCACAACACGAAGAAAAATATCAGATGAAAGTAGGCTTCAAAAGTTGTCCAAATTTTCCCAAGAGAATAGGAAAACAAAGAAATTGGAATAAACACCTCTTTCTCATACAATCTTCACCTTTGATAAAACAGTTATCTTGTTTTTGGCGACCCATGAACCATGGAACAATATTATCACTCTCACAAAAATAATGAGCCTTGAAGCTTCCTCTGTTCACTAATTACATTATAATTCTTGACTATTTTCTCGTCAGGAAAAGTTTAATAAAAAATTCTTCTCACAGCTGTGCACAAACGCTTTTTGAAGATGAAAAAGGACAGAAAAATCCGAACTTTTTTTTATACAAAATTCATAATTATCTTTTTCTCCCTCGTGAAGAGCTACACTCTACGATTATCCAATGGTGAGTATACAAACCCGTGAAAAAATAGGGATGCTCTGTGTTTTGTTGTTAAAAAGATTGTCAAAAAGTGGAAAAGGATTTTTACAAACTTTCTTCCCCGCCTCTTCCTTTATTTTTTGTTTACATGGCGGGATCTTCTTTGAAAATCACCTTTGAAACGATGACAATTGAAGATAAGAAGAAAAAACAGCACGTTGTTTAGCTTTCCATCCCCTAATAAGTTGTACCGGATGTGTAATCAAGTATCCCACCACTTTTACCCTCTTTCCCAGTCCAACTGAATTTGTCTCTCTTTCACCTCGTCTTGGCTTGTTTCAGAGATATATGTATGTGTGTATTTTTGTTTCGTTGAGAGTTATTGTGAAAGCCTCGACTAATAAAAATAACTAAACTCAACAATAATTAGTTTCTATGACGGAGAAAAAATGAGACTAGGATTGAACCCAGAATGCAAAGATGAAGTTTTCTCCTCTACAAAGTGAAAAAAGGGCAGGCAATAAGACGAGTGAACACGCTGGAAATGTTTTAGGGCAGGAGGATTTTCTCGCAAAAAAAGGACCAACCGCCTCTCCACCATATATATAAACAGCACATGCTCCACAAAGTCACTTTTTTATTCTCTCCATTTCTCTCCAGCCTAAAAACTACTTTCTCTTTTTCTCTCTCTCTCTCTCTCTCTCTGTCTAGCATACCCGAGTATGGAAAGGGAGAGAGAGCAAAGGGAAAAGAGAAGAGCTACCACCACACACCACCTCCACCACCATCACTCCGGTTAGGGAAAGCAGTACAGAATGAATAAATGGAAAGTTGTATATCCCTTTTTCTCGGGGTTCTCTTTGTATAGAATTTTTTCCCCTTTTAACGTACATGAGAGCACCACCACCCATCATGTATATTAGCTGGAGTGTTACCACTTTAAGAAGAAAAAAAAGATGTGTTAAGAAAAGAGAAAAATATATACATACGAGCGAGCACACTTCACTCATCTTTTTACATGTGTCTATTTGAAAGTGTGGGTGCATTTGAGAATAAAAGGATGACAACGACTACTCTAATATGAGGAGTGAAAGAGGGAGGGAGAAAATTGGTATATTTATTTTTCCCGCGAACAGTTTTTTTTTTCATTTTTCATATGACATGATCTAGGTATTGTATGTTTAGGGTGGATATTTGAAAAGAAAGTTTTTCAGAAAAAAACTGTATATACAAGAAGGAAAAGAGTATGACCACGTAATGTGGTAGTTTTTCCCAGGTTTTATTTTCATGCTCACCTTTATTACCCCACAGAAGGGTTTGTTCTCTTTTCTGCTTTTATCGTAAAGTTCACCATATGTCTAGAGTAATAATATTATTAAGAATATTCCTTTAAGGAAAGGTTTCCAAAGAAAAGGAATCCTTAGTGTTTTTTCTCCTCCAATTTCATACTTTTCTGGCCAATTTGAGCTTTGCGGGTGGGAAAAAATAAGAGTATTTATGAAGACTCTTTTCCTGATGTTTCTATGAAAATGATTTTCTCTAATAGTGTGACCATAGAGAAGGAAGGAAAATACTTGGAATTTTTTCTCACCCAACTAACATTTTTTTCCTGGAAAATCTCGCCTTAAAACACTCTCGACAAGATTACACCACTGGCTATGTGACAGTAGTGGATTGGGATGATGATGATTGTCGAACATGTCGGTAAAAATGGATGTCTCAAATGATAAGGTGACGAGAGAAGTTGGATGAGTGAAAACGCATGAATTCTCCAGAAGGGACATGGCAGCTATCAAAAAGCACTCTTTAAATGGGAGACGAAGGAGAGAAAAAATGCTAGTAAAAAAGAAGGGGAAAACACATGCACACACATATATATATTTTTTTCTACCCTAAAGAAAACCGGATGATGATGACGAAGAAGCTTTCTACCCACTGGGCTCCATCTTTATGACCAGCTCTAGTGTTGTGAGTGAGATGGAGAAAACGGTACAGCTTTTTTTCCCTTCCCAGATGGGAAAAAAGGATTGCTAGTGATGGCCAAGTTTTACGGCTTTTTGACGACATCATTATCACAGATTAGCTTGAATATTGCAGCTGCTCAAGCAAAGCCAATTTAATAAATCCAATCATTCTCTCCGAGAGTGGAGAATCCTCTAATCAACACACAAACAGACTTGTTCCCTAAGAAATATATATATATTTTCAAGGGTGAGCTACTCTCTCTCTCTTTCCGTCAAGCTTAAATAAAAATTTGCCGCTAGATACAAAGTTATTATTGGTGGTTACTCTGGAAATGGTGAGTATTGCAGTTTCTATAACGAGTTTTCCCTCCAGCACTGAAAACTTCTCTTACTTCATCTTCTCCTAGGGATCATGTCACATAACAGCCAATCTCAGAGGATAAGGTGCTCTCTTCTAAAATTCCACCTATGGTGATCTTCTCTATTTTCATAAGACTTTGACTTGTGGACAGGAAAGGGTATATAATTTTGTACACATGTGTATTTTAGGCCACTTATACTTCAACTGGGTAAATATACATTTATCTACTAATTCACATTTACTACGTTGTAAAGTTTGCTCTGGCATTTGGAATAAAATCTCTTGATGTTGTGTAGAGAAAATATGCGGAACAAGACGAGCATACATACAACTATGGTGGGATGGACTTTGGATGAAAATGCCCCACAGGTCTTGTCACGAAATGGGATTCTTCACTGTATAAGTGCTAGTCAAAGTCAAGTCAGATTTATTATCGGCTCATGCATCCATCCCTCTTCCTCTAGAAATGGAGAGGAATGTAAGAGAGATTTCCGGATTGGGGATAAAAGGGATGTACATTTTTTCCAGAATATTCAGACCAATAGAGGCTTATTTTTGTAATTTTCTCCTGGAAATTAGTAACTAGAGGGGGAAAGGAAAGAAGGTGAGTATACATGTCAACATTTTCTCCTAAACTTTGTAAAGACCACCAAGGAAAACACGTAGAGTTTCTTGATCACGTGTGGGAACAAGAACGCATGTCAATTTCATTTCGGCAGAGAAATTATGAAACTCTTTCCCCACCAGATTTATATATCCACGTGTATACATTTTTTATCGAGATAAAGATCAAATCACGTTATATCCCTCTCACCACGAGACTCCCACACATGGACACATTCTCGCAATTCATTAAATACATAAATATCAAATCTCTCCTTCACCTTGACTCAACCCTGTGGAAAGAGAATATACTTTTCAACATTTTCCCAATATCTTCTCGTGAATCCTGGTGTCGGTAGTAAAAGAAAATATCGATATCCCACACTCTTATTTCCCATCATGCCCCAATCTCTGAGAGAGATGAGTGAAGCAAAAGAAGAAGAAACCCAATTTGAGAATAATGTGAAACCTATATCTTTGTCAATCTGGGAATGTAACTGTTTTCTTGAAAAAGAAAATATATCGATGGAAGAAGAGAAAAAGAGAAACATTTTCCGTAAATCCGGAAGGGGCTCCATAAAGTAAAAGTGACTTGGAACAGTCAATATACAAGTGATTTCTTAGAGTTGAGCCAAGATTCGTCGTCTGTCAAAGAGGTGATATTTTCCCCTTTTCTCTTTTCAACCTTTGTATTTATCCTTCTCCCAATAATACGTTGTTGGATAAACTTATCTGTTAATATTCCTCTTTTATTTATATTTCTCCCCCAATTTTAAAATTGGCTATGGACACTTTACCTAATTAAGTTAAAAAGTTCAAAACTCTTTTTAGCGCTGTCTCTCTATTTCCCTCTACAAGAAATGTTTCCCCTCCAAAAAAGTTTTCAATGATTCCCTCCATCCTCATAAAAAAGGCTTGCTAAGTAAGTCCCTCCTTTCTGAATATGTATAACATGTTGAGTTGGTAACTAGCTATTATTCTCGGAGAGATAACAGAGTGGCTTTCTACTATGCGGTTGTGTGTCGCTCTCTTTCTAGTTGAGCTACACATACAGACACACACATCCCCATTTCCCATCGGGCAAGGA
Source organism: Sinodicranocentrus sp. ZH6 (assembly GCA_027743935.1). Classification (NCBI taxonomy): domain Eukaryota; kingdom Metazoa; phylum Arthropoda; class Collembola; order Entomobryomorpha; family Entomobryidae; genus Sinodicranocentrus; species Sinodicranocentrus sp. ZH6. The sequence continues at coordinate 68,448 of JAHZNA010003194.1, forward strand.
CAATCATGTAGACATCCACTACACTCCAAGTTATCAGCTTGCTACATACCCACAGCTAACAGAATGCTTAGAGATTTTCCTTTAAAAGTTGGAGAGAGCTGGTATAGATGTGAACAGAGTAAAAGTCATGTACTCGTTTATTTTTTTTCTGGCTTCTGTGAATATCTCCATGCAATTGTATTGAAGCTGTAAGAGAATTAGAGTTGTGTCGTGGTCGAGGGAGAGAAAAATATATACATTTTTTATATCCCATCTATTCTCCACATTTTTACGCTTTCACTCTCAATATGGGATTTTCTCTGAAGGTTCTTTTTTTCTCTTTCTCTTTTTCTCTCCCTTTTATACAAAGCATGGCACGTTTGGGGAAAGGGGATGGTATAGAAATTATAAGAGTGTAATAGAACTTTTTAGCCTGCACACTTTTTTTACACACTGCTCATCTCTCTTGTGCAACCCAAGATCCCTTCAACTTCAAAGGAAACGAGTGCACATTCCAAAGGCACTCACTCAATGCCACATTGTGAAAAAGACACCAGTACATTCTGAGGCTGAGGACTGGCTAAAGGTTTGCAGAGACAAAAAATACGGGATGTAATCGCACAGGAGAGAGAGGAGTGTGTGTGGGGAGGGGGAAACTTGTGATACATGGAGATATTCTATAAAACTTACATTTACATGTGTGAGGGATTCCTCTTCTATTTCTTTTTTCAGGGTGGTGTAGATGAATTCAAATATGCACTTTTTTTAGGAATCTGTGAGTAGGTTTGAGGGAAAATAATAATAATGTTGGATGGGGAATATTTTGGATTTTTTTGGTTTTTATGGAATATTGAATGAAGTTGGGAGAATGTGTTTTTAAAAGTATGTTTTGTATAGAATTCTCCTTTTTATCTCTTGATGACATGGTTTTAGTGAAAAGCTTGTCAAAAAATGTTTTTTGTGGGAGACACTTCCTGACAAAAAATTGCTGTGACTCAAAGAGGAAACAATATGATGGAGCTGAGAAGCTAAGCCTATGTTCGGAAATGGGGAAAGCTGATAATACAACACCTTGATAAAAACCTTCTCTTTTTCTCCCCAACCTCTCATTGATTCTCGGATGTCAGTCTTATGGTATTTATAAAATACATGGACAAGCCTAAAATCTTTTGAGAGAGGTGCACACGGTGAGCCGTGTGAAAAGGAATAGATGTTGCGTGCAAAGCTTCCACAAATCTCTCGTCTTTCGCTTCAATGACCAATTTTCGTTCCAGCAACAAATGCTTGTTGAATAAGAGCAAGACATAGAGAAAAGAGGGGAAAACTGAAGACCAAAGGAAAAAATTTTTGATCAATTTACGTATCCTATATAATCCCAAAGTTATACAGGGTTTTTTATCAAAAACTAACTTTTTTAATTCAATCCCAAAAAATCTTTTCTCTAAAGCCACCACCACATTTACCACTTTCAGTATATTTATCTCTTCAAGTGAAAGTCTAGGGTGGGGATTTGAGATTATTTTAATTTCAACAAAAAATGCTAACATCTCTTCAATACTCAACAAGCCTTTCACTCTCCTCATGTGTGTCTAATAAAGGGTATTTTACCCTCATATATTCCTTCATTATATCCTCATTTTTTAGCCATTTTCAAACCCCACTCCTTTCAAGCTTGTAGCGGTAAAGGGAGAACAAAATATGGATGAAACACCTGAGATTTTCCCCATCTCCTAACATTTCTCTCCAGAGGGATAGTCAAAAAGAGGAAGTGTTTGTGTGTGTGTGTGTATCCATGTGTATATATTTTTCTCGTGAATAGACCACACATATAAATGTATACATTTTTGTATACGTTTTTCTCATCCTGGGTGATGTTGAAAGTGTAGGGTTTTGAATTGAATGTCTGTCTGAATCAGGATGAGAGTGAGTGAGTGAGAGAGAGCTTTTCATCTACCACTTCCTTCACCACTGTCATCAACATCATCCTCATCATCATCAAGTTTTTTCATAAGGATGCATCTCTCCCTCCCTCACATCATCATCCTTACTTTCCTTTTTCCACCATCAACTCTTATGAGATCAAATCACTCAAGCTTTGCCAACATTTTGTAACTTGGAAACACTTGAGTAAAGTCAGAAAGCAGAGTTATTGAGTCACATGTAGTGTTTAAGTGGGAGAGATTTCAGGAGAATCATATTTTGTAGAATATTTTAGCACGGATGCTCTTTCCGTCTTGTAAAGACAACCTGATTTATGATACCTTTACACCATTTTTTTCTTTCTTCCTTTGGTAAACAGCTAATGTGGAAAATGGTTGAAACTTTTGTTCCTGTTCAAAAAAATGGAGGAAAATTGGAGAAAAGTGGTTTTTCCAAGTTGTTGAGAGAATCCTCTTATTTAGGGTTTTAACTTTTTTTTGAAGGATATGCAAAACCGGGGATGGGATGTGACAAAAGAGGAGTTTTAAGGGAAAGTCCTTCAACCGCAAAACCACTGTGAGGAGAGAAAAATTCCTGTTTACACCGGTTTCAACTTTTTCACTGTGTTTTAGCTATTGTCCAAAATGGAGAAAAGTTTTTGAGAAAAGTTGCTTCTCCTTTGGAAACAAGTGGCTGGATAAAAGGAGGTGGTGAGAGAGCGGAAATAGTAAATTCCAAAGAGAAAGAAGGTTGGTGTTTAAGTGAGAGAGGAAAAATGAAACAAAAAATGAGAAAAATATTCACCTGTTTCTTTCCTTTTTCCTCTCAAGAGGAATCTTTATATGAGCAATATTTTCTTTTATATTTTCAACCTCACAGCAGGAAATACATTAAATAAGGTTTGAACTAGAAAAAAAACTTTGTCAAAAGACCAAAGTCTAACTGGCACTTCCGCCTTGAAAAGCTAAACTATATTTTCCCCCTTTTACTTCTTCCCTCTCCATCTTTCAACGAGAGTAAGGTTGAAGGACACAAGTGACAATTATTGATGTCCCGCGGACACTTTCTTTTGACCGCTACCCTTCATATTTCGATCCTTCCTCTCCACCATTTCCTGTTGTCCTCTTAAAAAAATATTCTCTAACCTCAGGAAAAAAAGTTTATGTTTGTCAAGAAAAAAGTGGGAAAGATTTTCTCCCTCAAATTCCCTCAACTGCGAGTGACCAAGCTTTAAAACATTTTCACACACGCACAGCCCCACAGCCACCTTTACTTTGGGATCTTTTTTGTCGCAGTTATTCACCCAAAAAGAGAAAATTCACTCAACCTTAGGTCCTCTCTTTGCTCCTTCCGTTCATGAGCTTGCACGATAACATTAATCTCCAAGCATGCGATCCGTCAACACAGGAAATCTTACAATTTTCTCTCAAAAGAATCTCCACCAAGTGCGTGTTTCTCCCAAAAAAACGAAAGTTAAGCTCAAATATATTTTTTCGCTCTCGTATTCATGCAAGTCTCGAGTCATCGCCATGTCATATTGGTCCCTCACCCACGGACTTAGTCAAGCCCGTAAATACCAAAGAAAATTAATGTCACCAAAAAAAGAAAACAGTAGAATCCTCATCCTTTCTCACATTTTATTTTCCTTTCTATCCCCTACATTAATTCCTTTTTTGCTTTCTTCATAAAAAACACACAACTTTTCCAAGCTAAAGTGCCAGACCGTGGGACAATGAATAGATGACTCTTTTTGTATGAACAAATCCACTCGTATTTTCCTCTCTTCTGTGTAACTTGGAAGCTTAAATAGTGATCGATCGCAATAATACTGATTGTTACAAGATTGGCCTAACACCAAGGGGCTGACATCCAAATGGAAACTATCAATCATAGAGAGCCCTCATGAGACATGAAGTTGAGAGAGAAAGCAACCCAGCAACACTATACATTTTACAGATGACTTGTTCCAACAACAAAGTAAAATATATTGGGGAAAAGTACAACTACCTAAAGTTGGAAAGCATGGGATATCACTGGGAGGGGAAAAGTAGAAAGTTTTTTTGCACAAAATTTTCTCTGTATTCCGCTGTGAATTCTATTACATTCCTAGCATCACGGGTGACATGACTTTGCAGGAATTGGATTCATTTGAAATAGTTGGTTTTTTGAAATGAATGTTTTTTTTCTCCAGGAATTGATCCTTGGCGAGGAAAATATGGAAGTATTTTTGCGCAGAAAATTGTTTTAAAAAATATAAAGAAATTGGCTTTTTGTACTCATTTCCTGTTTAGAAAAATACAAATGCTTTTGTACCCCTAAAGAGTTTATCTGGAGCAGGGCTACATCTGGGATTTTGATTTTGAGCAATCCTCCACTTTATTTTCTCAAAAATAGAATTAAGGTATAGTAAGTTGTGTAGAAAAAGAATCTTCAATTGAGGGGATAAGATCCTCATATTGGGATATCTTTAGGAGTCTAATCCAACCGATAAAAGTGGAAGGAAGTCAATAAAGCAGGAAGAGAAAGCCATCCACTCAATATTTCATTGGATTACATTCCAAAGGGAAAGTGACAGCGAGAAATATTATGACTTTTTACATACTAAATAAACTCAAGGAGAAAAAAAAATCCTCTTTTTAAAACAAGAATCCCCTTTAGAATTTCTTTTCTGGGGAAAATGAGTAGTTTTCTTCTTTTTTTCTGTAAAAGAAAATTCTATACTTTCTCAAGCCAAGATTTATATATTTTTTCAAGATTTTTCCTTCTCTCTTTTTTCCTCCCTCGCAATATGGTACACAAGGATACAACTCAATCACCGAAAAAAAACTTCCCATTTTTACCCTGGTAATGTATTTCCTTCAATGTTTTATCTGCCGTAACTAGCATTATTATTATGGGGCCATTTCTCTCTCGAAGAATCTCTCTAAAGAAGGTGGCCAACATAAATATTTTCCCTTTTTTGCAGCCTACCCCTCCACTAATACTCTTCAGGTGGATGTGGATAGTCTTTCTCTCTCTCTCTCTCTGAAAACGATTTCCCTCAACCTTTCATTCATAAATCCATCTTGGAGGGTGGAAAGAGGAGGAAAAACGGGGTCCACTATGAGGTGAAATACGCACAAAAGAGGTTCACAAATCCCTACTATTTTCTATTGTTTGTTTTTGATCATTAGCTTTCTTTTTTTCCTTTCAACTTTGGAAGGTTGTGCAGGTACAACATTTCTTCCAGTATTTTTCCTTCATGAGGCTGTGTGCCTCGAATAAGAAATTTCATTTAGAAATGCTTTCTCTCATCCAAAACCTAGGATGGGGTTTCTAAAAAGAAAAATAATACCAGTGAATTTTTGTTCTCCTTGTACTTGCCCCAATTCCAAAATTCCTTATAAACACATTATGTTCACGGATGTGCAGGCATGCTCCTTATCCTTTATTGAGAATCAGGTTTCTTTGTCCGATTACACTTTTTTTACAATTTACCCAGTTGTAATGGAGAATTGATTTGAAATGGAGGAATGTAAGGCGAAATAATATTGTTTTTCACATGCTCAAGCCTAAAGCTTGAAATGAAATTGAGTTTTTTTTTATTTCTCTGGGTAATATGGCATTTGAGTAGTTATTCTTTTTCTAATCTGACCTCTACTCACATTCCTTTTTTCATTTCAGTCTTGCTGGAGTTCGTCTTGTTTTTCATCTCTCTCGAGTCTCGTTGAGGAAGGAGCACGAAGAAAATTAATTGGTAATAAAATGGGGCTCTTGTAAGGGTTGAGAATTGAGCAACATAAATTTACATAGGAACGTGCTCTTCCAAATGAACACTCTGGCATGATGACATATGGAGGCGCAAGAGGTAATTATCATCAACTCTAGATCACATCCCTATCACACTTATCTCCACAAAGGGTTCTTCTAAATTGTGTACAACACAAGCTAATATATTACTCCTCTATTGAGGACAAACCATCACAATAATTAGCCAGAGAGAATCATCCCCAATCCGGGGAAAGTAGTGGAGTTGGAGATGGACAGGAATTAATGTGCCTGTTCCACAATCACCCTGCATCCCAGAGAGAATTAAAGAGACAATATAAAAAATCTTTAAATACCTAAACAATTATTTATTTTTTCTAAACAAATTCCTGTCACTATGATTTATTTAAGATAAGTCATCATTGAAAATTTCCAGAAAAAATAAGAATCTAGTGAATTTTCTCCTCTGGTGAAAGTGTACATGGGGAGAAAAGTGAATAAAAAATGTTCATTATGATTCCTCCTCGTATATCCTGTGATCTATGAGGCGATGAACGTGAGAAGAGTTCTCTGATGAAGAGTTCTCATGAAGAAAAAACCAAGAGAGTAAATATATCTGGCGGGAAAGAGAAACTGGCAGTAAAAGCTAGTCTCTTTCCTTTTCCTCGAAAAAGGGAGAAAAGCAAGTGGATTGAGGGGAAAGAAGGGGAAAAGGCATAATGTTGCAATTAATCTAACCCCGTGTCAGACAACCGTGGAGGTTTTTAGACCAGCTATTAATTGTCTCTTTTAGAAAGGGAGAGAGATAACTACTTACCCAGTAACAATAGACAGACCTTTAACTTGTTTTTTTTTCTTCATTTCACAGAAGACGAAAAAAGACTTGCACTTAATATAGGTATGAGTTTCTATGTTTGTATTTGTAAAGAGATATATTTTTCTTGGAAAAAATCCTCCTGGAGATAACAGCTCTCTTTTAAAGAACCAAAGTACTTAAACAGCTTTCTCTTCCCAATTATTTGTGTAAAGTGTAATCTCTTTTTTAGCTCAAGATCAAGAGCAAGCAAGTCTTGCAAGGGTAGGTTTTTCCTGGGAAATAATTTAGCTCACTTTTTCACAATTTTTTCTCTCAAAATATTCCATCTCAATTCTCTTCTATCTTCATACATCTTCATTTGTTTTCATGAGAAAGAAGAAAAAATCCCTAGTGGCTCAAAAAAAAACTTTCCAACAAAACTAATAAGTAAATTCTTTCCCTGGGATAATTTTCTCTGAAATAAATCATCCCACATTGTTCCCATCTTGTTAACTCGACTCATGTATTCATTTTGGGAAGGTAAATTTAATCAAAATTGATTTCAAGCCTTGTAACCTGTTTAATATGCATTGTACAACTCTTGCCACTCTCACAAGGGTAAAATGTCAACGAGGCGATAGACAAAGGAAGAAGAAAAAAACCTGTTCCCCATAACAAAAAAATACCACATGTGGCTTTCATCTCTTCATTTATATCATGTAGGAATGAGAGTGAAAAGGATGCAAAAAGAAGTTAAAGTGAAAAGGGGCCAAATAGAAAGCACTCATTTTGCATATGAAAAGGTTCAAAGGATGGTGAATTGGGAAAGAAAAACCACAACAATCTCTATATTACACTTGTACACTTTGAATCCCAAGAGAACACAAAGGATTTTAGGTGAACAATAAATCCATCGTGTTTCCCTTACAAAACAAGTGTGTCACCCGTCATCCTCATCACCACTGATGGGGAGGATGTGAGCAGTTTTTTAAACAGAAAATATGTAAAGAATTTTCTCTCTGAAAAACATTCTCTTTTATACTCTTAACTTGTTGGAGTGAAAATGGTGAAAATGGGAAGAAAAAAATCGTTTTCCACTTGTTTTCCTCAATAATGAGCTTACTCTATCATGCTCATTTACTCGTAATAAATTATATTTATGGGAAAGAAAAGAAAATGAGATGAAAAATTTAGTAGATGACAAGTGACTCTTTAAAAAATCCTTGTGGAGAGAAAAAGAGGGAAAATTGTTGAAAAGAGTTATTGTCCTTTTTCAACTTGTTTTTGGTCTAGTGCACCCACTTGTTTCCATTATGTTATGTTATGCATCGCGACACCACCAAACAATCACCTTCCCAAGGAAACTCATTAATTCAACGTTAAGACCTACCATTTCTCATTTTGTGTGCGAGCCAATAATGGATTACACTCTGGAGAAGGCTAATGCTCTTTTTTTCTCTAGGATACAAGGCAATCAACATTTTCCCCTTTTTTGAAAAAGAGAGAGCCGCCTTCTCCTCTTCCAGCCGGTTTCCGGATATTTATGAAGAAAAAAAACCACCCGAGGAGATTAAATTAGGGAGGAAATTGAAGTGAAAAAAGGCGTAAGATGTTTTTTTCAGCACTTTCCCCCACTTTCACATACCTGCTTTTTACGTTCTTTATACAAGATTTGCATTCATAAATAACAAACCTTGGAGAGTTTTCTGCCAATAATGATAAATACTGAGAGACCAGCTGGAGAAAATTAGGAGGGAGTTGGATGATATAGTTTCTCTAGAATGAAGCCTATGTAGCTCTCCAGAAATCAATTATACGAGAGAGAGAGAGAGAGAGAGGAGAGAGAGAGAGAAAGTGTAAATCTAAACCGCTCATCTTTCCATTTTTGTCTTCCCCACCAGCACCAAATAATATCCTGCTCATCACTCAATAAACCGTCATGCAAGGATGAAACGAACCTTTTTTGGCAAAGGGAGGCGAAAATTTAATTAAATCCTGGAGACAATACTCACATGAATATAAAGTGACAAGTCTACTTCCTCTTGTGTTTTCTCTCTCCTCACTCCCTTTTGTTTTTTGGGGATAGGAAAAATGATGAATTCATAATATCACTCATATTTTCCCTCCAACTTGACTCCCTTTCTTCAAACAATAGGACAGACAAAATGGAGCCTGGTGGTGGTAGGATGAGTGGAGGATGCTAGAGTAATATTTTTTTCTAAGGAAAATATACCCAAGTTTATATCTCAAATCTGAATGTTTTTTTCTCCACCTTGAGCCAAACGAAGATGTATGAGGATAATGATTACACTTTCTTTCTTTGGGTTGGCAAGAGAAAAAAATTGGGGAGAACACACGTCAAAGGATGGTAATCATCTCGCCTATAACGTCTCGAAAATGTTTTGTCATTTTGTGTTTGTTCCACATCATTGCTCATCCCATCATTCCCATCCCAGTGATGAGGAAAAAACCCTGGAGGTTGAACTAAAAAGGAAAGTGAAATATGAGAAGAATCTTTCCCTTTTATCTAGCAGGGTTTTCCTATTTTTCCTCCATATGGAGACCCAATTCGTGAATGTAAGAGTATAATTGAAATGCATCTTGGGACAAGTAGGCCATACTTAATTAATTGAAACAAACTCCTCATCTATCCTCTCAAGTTTCCTTTGTTATTTTTTTTTGTTTTTTGGGGGGCCCCAGAAAAATGGGGGATTTTGAGGAAGAGAAAATACATTCTAGAGTGACAGTCAGATCACGTCCCCTCTCTGTATTTTTTTCTGAGAAGGGGAAAATGTGAGGTTGCTCAAGATCAGCTTGTTCTTCTCATCATGATCACCATATCTTGTCTCCAATTCCAATTTTTCTCTTTTCTCTCCCGCAACTAAAGGAAGCTGGAGGATATGATGTAGAATACGAAAGTGAAAAAGGAAATAGCGGAAGTGTGACAAATGCAGAGAGAGATTGGGATCTCTTGATTTTGCACGGTGTCAACTAGTCCCTTCCTCTACATTTTTTGCTTCTTTCCTCCTTTTCAAACTTTATCTTTGAATATTCTCCCTTTTTTGGGGAAGAGGGTGAGGGGATGAACTTGTAAAAGAATGTATTTCTACTGCTGCGTTATTTGTTAGATATTTTGTTTCCAATGTAAATTTAACAAGTGTTTCAAATCTCTATGAAAAGGTGATATTACTCTTGTTCATGCCCCTCATTCTCGAACGCTAGATGAGATCTTTCAAAATACCTAGAAATCCTTGTAACATTTCTTTTTCATTCTATTCTATCTACTTCATTCACCTTAGGAGCTAAAACCACATCCAATAGTTCACCTTCAACCTACTCAATATATTTCCAAAACTTGTATAAACAAAATGACTAAAAATTTGTGATATTTTCTCCCTATTTTTTGCCCTCTCTTTTGAACAAAACCCCTTTAAATGACCCAAACTAGAGATTTCCTCTCTTCAATCCAACCGAATCTCTTGTGATTGAACTACTACTCTCTTTTTACATTTTCTTTACCCTCATCCTCGAATTCCAAGGGGAAAATATATTTAACTTATTTATCAACCGCCAACGCGCCACTTTTTCCCGATAAGACTCCCTCTACGTGTTAAACTAGCTAACGAACCAAAAGCTCAAGAAGAAGAAAAAAATGTATACATTTTTATTCCATTCGCATTTATCCCCACTCTTCCAAAAAAAAATACCTGTCTTAGCCAAATGTCCATTGGAGCATTGATATTGATTGTAGAAACGAGCCCTCACCTCTCCCCGCGACTCCGAGTGTAGTGCCATTTATCAGGAAAAAAAGACTTAATGGTCAAAAATTGCTTCTTGCTGGACACACGAGAAAAGGAAGAAGAAAAGGGGACAGAGGAAAGAAACCGTTTTTTCTTCTTCTATATATCCCCTAACGATTTTCGTTCCTTCACCACTGCCACTTACTGTCATTATCAAGTCTGATCTCGTCTCTTTCTCGAGCCAAGCGGAATACACAATTTATTACGTACACAAAGATTCCTCACAGAAGACTTTGGCTTACACACAATTTCTCCTTATTTTCCAGATGACCATCGACCAGTGCATTCGGCCCCTATCAAACCATCATTTCTATGGTCAATCAGCTTCAAATCATGCATGCTCCTTTGTATAGAAAAAAAGGACAATGAAAATCGAGAGAGAAATCCTTCCACCTTGTCCCCTCCTTTTTTTGTCTGGGGATTTTCACTCCAAGAAACAAAAAAAAGAAAGAAAAGGAATTGGCTTGTTTCCACTATTAGCTCATATCTCACAACATGTGTTGCTTTTATAGACAATTCTCATATTATTTTTGTATATGATTATTGTTTTGTTTGCAATCTATGTAGATTTTTCTGAAAAAAAAACCCTGACAAGCATGAATGAGCAAAAAGCTGTAAATATGTTTTGTTTTTTCAGGATGCCACTTATTGCAGTGGCATCCGTTTAAAAACATTGCGTCTCTGTTGAAAAAAAAGCTAAAAAGGGAGGGTGGCATGAGGAGGGAGAAGTTAAAAAATAGAACAACCGTTTGTTGCCATATTATCACTTACTTTTCCAAAGCAACTCCGTTTATTCATCGCCGCCAGAGCGGCAGCGGCGGCGTGATGCTCCCAAAATTCTATAAATGCATAAGGATCTCCACTAGGCTGGAAAAAATGAAAACATATATATTTTTTTAAACTTTTGACATAACATCCTCAATTTTAAATAAGACATTCAAGCATACGAAGCAATAGCGATATTTGTTTTGAGAAAGTGCATTGACACAAGAGGAGGGGATATTTGTGAAAATGTCGGATTTTCAACTATTTCGTATTCATACTAGAGTCTTACAATTTACACAACATGGATCCCATTTTTTACACTTGTTTCAAGAGTGTCAAGTCACAAAAAAATAAGTGGAGTCAGCCAAAGAGATACCACACATGTGGATATGACAAGGATATTAAGATGAATATAGTTTTTTTTTTAGTTTTTTCCTCTCTCTCTCGTTTCCTTATATTACTTGCATGCTTACCAGAGGGATAATTTTTTCCAAGAAATTGTCAAACCAGGGTGGTCTCCCTTTCACTAGGAAAGATTTACTAGAGACAATTTTCCTCTATTAATATTCAATGATGGTGATTCAGATAAGCTAGATTTGAATTATTGATGATTTTTTTCCCTATTGTTATTTTCACAACAGAATGCTCAAAATGTGTTTACAATATTCTAAAGAGAATCTTCCATCATGTCACATTGTCATCTACACCTACGTCCTTATACACTGAAATAACCTCGTTTTCAAACATTTCACAAAAAATCCTTCTCCAACATGGTATCATCGTCGTTCCCACCCGACGACATGAATATCAGTGGTAATAGAGATATTCCAAGTTGCACAGTTGGGAAACATATGAAAAGGCATTATTGCCATACTCCTCCTCTCCAACACTTTTTTTCGCTTCCTGTATGTGTCTCCTCAATTTTTATAAATTCTCCCTCTCCTCTTCCTCCTTTGAAACTCTACATAAAGATGCTGAGCGATGGGATTCCTTTTCATAAGAAAAAGTATCTCTTGACTTTCTCAGTTACACATTTTCCACTGCATTTTCTAATATATGTTGAACAACTTGTGACTCACATTTTTTTTATATTCCCCCAAAAAAATACCAAGGAAAAAGGCTACTTTCTCAAGATAGGGGAAACGGTCCCAAGGCATGTTTCACCATTTCTTATCTCCTCCCAGGAATTACAAGTCGTTATGGGATTTTTAAAGGAGGGTCAACTGGTGTGAAGCATTGAGTACAGGCTGTGCACCCACTTAACTCACAAGAAGGAGAGTAGATGACAAGAGTATTTTCTCACATAACCGCATAACATAACACTCTACATATTTCTTTCTCACTGACGTGGGAGAATCCATGACTCCATTATATTCAAAAGGGGACACAACAACTGGAATGTATTCTTTCAATATTGGAGCTCAAAGTCCTTCCCATTAAAGATATGAAAGTGGACAAGTGTGGAGGGAGGATGATAAGAGACATTTAAATATTCCTTTTTTTCCAACCAAATTTCTCTTGCGGAGGAGGGGGAAAATAAAGCATAAAAATCTGGATTCCATATTCCTCCTTATTGTAATCATAGAAGATGGGAAAAAATTCCATGTCCACTAGAGAGAAAAACCAAGGCAGTGTCACATTACCACAGGGAAAGAAGCCACTAGTTTTATTTTTTGAGGGAAAAAAATAGGCAGTCTGGAGGGAACATGATTGGAGTGTAGAGTCTCCCATCTCTAGTGTTAAGAGTTGTTAGGAAAGATTGCCCTATAAAAAGAGAAAGGAAGCAGTTGGGAAATATCTCAGTTTTTATCCGTCTGATCACCTATAAATATTTCAGAATCAGAAAGCTTTAGAGAAAGAGGAAGAAGAAAAAACGTTGAGTATATTTTCCCCTTTATTTTCACCCGAACCCAAAATACATATGTATTTGCGACGTGTTGGAGAAGAAAAAAAGTCACTTTAGAGGGAAAAAAGGTCTTTTGAGAAGGGGAGAACTTTAGCATACGAAGGAGGAGGGGATCTTGAAAAAAAAGTAAATGGAGGAGAAAGAGGGGAAATAATGGTGGGAGTGAGTGAAGAAAGAGATCTCCATTTGAAGCAATAAAAGAGACAAAAGACAACTCTTGTCAGAGGGGCTAAGGTAAGAGGATATTTTGACAGGGGGTTTGCAAACTACAAATTTAAAATGTGTGAATAAATTTGCCCATTTGCTCTCCTTCCCTTTTAACATTTTTCGATTTACTAGCTTGTAGTGCGTGAGAGAGAGTGTGTGTGTCTGTGTTTCTTTTTCTCAACAAAAAAAAATGTTGTTTTCAAGCCTTTTATATTTTTCGTATGCAGCCAGAATCCCAAAGTGGAGTTTTACATGAGACCCATTCTCAATCTGGAGAGGATGTCGTAATTCCAGTGCATCTTCAATTTCATCCATTTTATCCATCCATCCTCATCTTTATTACGGAAGAAAAAGGATAGACTGAGGAAATAAGGATTTTACATATGTGAACACTTCCCCCTCTTCTTTAAGGAGAACAAGGTCAGAAAGTTAGAGAGTGGTGCACATATGCATTCATAACAATAAAATATGTGGATCTTTCCGTTTTAGAGAAAGAGATATATTTTTCTACACTTCCAAAAAGATATATTTCTTTACCCTTTTCCCCCATTTATTTGATTTTTTTCTTCTTCTCTCTATTCCCCACCTACTGACTTTCATCAGGCAATTGAGCAAGTGGAAAATCTCCTTCTTTTTTGTTCTAGAAGCTTCTCTCTAGATTTCCTTGTCCAGAAGCCGGTAATAAAAAAATAACACTTTTTCTTTACATCTTTAAAACTCTCTCCTCCTCCACAAAAAAGTATCTTGTCGCAGGATGGTGTTGGCTGTTGTCGTAAAGGGCAAATAAAATAAAGAGATGGACCATGTAGGATGTCATGTATGTCTTCATTTTTCCCAATAAGCTCTCCCATTTCAATCCAATCAACACTATCATTCCACCCTGTTAAGGGGGCCACCTAGGGAAACATTTTTCCTTGTGTGAGGTCTCCCACCTTTTAAACAAGAAATGATAAAGTCTCTTTTCTCCCACCTTCTTTCCAGTATAACAATATCCAATACATATATAAAAACATCGTGTTTTCCCCTTTTCATTGATATTTCCTTTCCTCACCTAAAACCACTTTCTCCACTAACGAGTACAGTCTAACATTTTATTTATTTCTTTCACCTTGGAGAAAACCTCGAGATGGAAAAAGTATGTAGAACGTTACTTCCTCCTCCTCTCTCAAATCTCAAGTTACCTATTAAATAATAATGTTACAATTTTCCTCAGCATGAAATTCAAGAGGGGTGCATAAAAGGTTTAAATTTGTTTTGAAAAATATTCCCTTCTTTTCCTGTGCTAAAAATAACAAACTTATGCTCCTCTCTATCTCTATTTATTCCGTTGAGGCAACAATTTTACTACATATCCTTTATCTTTTTCCTCTGCCCTTTCCCTTCCTTGTGATGATATCCACATCTTTTGCGTATTTTACTAAAGCATGCGGCAAAAAGCGTAAAACCTTCAACCTTCACATGTAAGTTTGCTAGGTGAAAACTTTTTTCTTCTTCAGAGAGCCACTTTGAATACTATAAATACAGTAATTGTACTCTCTCTCTCTCTCTCTCTCTCTCTTACATCAAGTGAGAAAGTCTAGTCTACGCAAGAAGAAAAAAGAGCAACAGAGAGTTTTCTTTCTGCTGGAAAAGACCTGCAGTAGATTTTCTCCAGTACTGCATTGCAAGAATATATCTTTTCTAATAGGTATACTCCCTCCAAAATATATTCCACTACAGAAATAACTATACACCCCTTGTATGGGAACAATGCACTCTAGCTTTCATCACGATCGTCATCCTTGTCGTTTTTTTAACCAGACATGGATCCCTCCACATATATATATATATCTTTCTCTTCAGTATTTACACAAAAGGGCTAGAATTTAGGAAAAAATACCAGAACAAGTATTCACTCTTGATATAACAATACAAAAGGAGAATAGACGACAAAAAAATTCACAGTGTATCCAACTCACTTCGTTGAGAGCGAAGAAAAGCAGTATATATTTTTTCTTGTTATTCTATTGCCCTCTCCTCGAACCCCATTCCATTTTCAGCTAAGGGCTTTTTTCTCTCTTCTTCTCTGAGAGAAAAAGATGGCTAGAAAGAATTTTTTTGTGTGAACACACACACACACACACGATTTTTTTTCTCGTCGGCTTTCTCTCTTTTCTCGAGTTGAGGCTGGAGTGAGAGAAAATATATAGAAAAGGATGGAGAAAACGAGGAAATGGGTGGTTATACATCATGCAAACGAAATACCTCCTTTTTGTGGAGTAATTCACCCGCTTTTTGAATTCGTACAATTTTCTTGGTCGGGATGTTACATGAGGAAAGGAGGGAGAAGCGAGTATTTTTTGGAGGTGGAGGTGGAGGAATAAAAAATGTATTCTTCTCGTGTTCCCATTACGATTCCATAGGAAGAGAAAGAGAAGAGACGGGAGGGAAATGGAGAAAAGAGCACCCTTCTTTTGATGCATGTCGACACATCCAAGTTTTTCCTCAATGTTTCTACATTATCCCTCTCGACTCTCACCCTTTTTTTGAGCAAGAGGAATAGAGAGGGAAATTGGATGAATGTACAAGATAAAGAAATACTTGTACAAGTTGTGAAAGTATATATATATCCTTAGGAAAACATGGATAGGTCAAGTTGTCCTTGTAAATTTTTATGGAGCAAAAAGAAATGCAGTCGTCATACCCAGCTAGCCTGAACGTCAAGGTTGGATGTGGATATTGGGAAGAAAAATGGGTTTTCTTGAAGAAAAAAAGGTTTTCATGAATGAAATAGAGAAACGTGCTTTTATAACGTTTTTTTTCTTCTTCTTCTTCTTTAACCTTATTATGCATTCATTTTGAAAAAGTGTGGAATAAACGGATTTTTTTTACATCCAACAATCATGTTATTTCACCTTGTTATATAATATGGATTTTTTTGTAGCTCCAGTACAAAAAAAAGTAACAAAAAAATAATAAACATCAACAAAACAAAACAAATATTCTTAAGTAAATTGGCACGATACCCCTCTTACTCCGGCTGAAAATATAAAAAAAGATTTACAACGAGAAAAGTTTGAAAAAAACATAGTCAGTGCAAAATACATCAATCCTGCCAATTTTTTTTCTATTTTGTCTCTCACTCATAGTGCGTGATAAAACAAAAAAAGTAGTTAATAATATTGCAACGATAATAACAAAGGACATTTTTCATTTCAATTATAGTCTTCTATACATACCCCTATCGAGTTTACTGGAACATATTTTTCCCGCAAAAGGGGAAAAAGATATGTTTAAGCAGTTGAAAAAAATATGCGTTTGTGTGAGCTTATATATGCCAAGCTAATAATCTGGTAATGTAAAAAACCCCTCTAAAAACTTTGAAAATTGTACAAAAAATGAGTAAAATAATGACACGCTATCCTCATGATAGGATCCTCGTAGAGAATTTTTGTTTGTGAATAATTGCAGGTACAAGAATCTCCGCTAGAATATGTTTAAGCGTGTCTAATCTCAAATTGGTTCCGAATCCTTTGATTTCCTAATTGATGACTGATTTCACTGGAGTGGAAGTCTGTTCATGAGAAACTTTGAAGACTTTTTCCCAAATGGCCTATTTTCCTGGGGAGAGGGGGGATGGTCACTAAGAGTTTTTTTACTTTTACTAGTAGCCTCCCCTCCATGTAAAGCTAGCGGGGGTGATGATGAGTCTCCCTCAGGAGCAGTCTTGGATTCTGGGGTGGGCACAGGGGCGGCCAAGTGACCCCCATTGAGGTGTGTCCTATCCCCTTCCGCATGTTTTCCAGCTTCTGAGTTTCTCTCTTCAGAGTCAAACTTTTTTACACGGAACCATTGATCCTCGCCGAAGGTGACAGGTTGCTGATCTGTTGCTTCTGGGGTTGTTGTTCCGTCCTTCCCGTCTTTCCCTTTTGACAAGGAAAAGTTTCTCCTTCTTGGAAACAACTTCCGGCGCCGGAGCACTCCTACCCTTACGGTTTCCGAGGGTTCGTCATCCCCGTTATTTGCGTTTGCATTGGGCTCCTCTTGAGGTCTTTCAGATGGACTTAGGGTTTCTTGTCGACCTTCTGTGGCAGCTACTAATTCTTCTGAAGTGATTGTAAAAGGCTTCTTTGGACCGGGGCGCTTCCTTCTAAATTGTCTTTTGGATTTGAAGAGGATGGTTGTGCCATCGTGTTGATTTGGATCGTGAGGATCTTGCTTACCGCGGATGAGAATGGGACCACTTTCTGTTTTGCTGCTGAAGCGAATACTCTTTGGAATGTTGGAGTCAACCAAGTCATCCTCTGATTGGAATGTTGGGATTACTCTTAACGTTGTCTCTTTTGGTTTTGCAACTTCTTCTGGAGCTGATGAGTTCACGGCTTGGGTGGGTTTGGTCACTTGAGCATCTTCATCTTTGTCTGGATCGCTGGACATGATGTGAGTTTGGAAATTCTTTCTCGTAATGTCTGCAATCTTAGCTTTCAAATGGTTTTTACTATTGGTGCTAAATCTTCCAATAGGTTTCTTCCCCCTGTGCTTCCCTCCTTCACTAGAGTCTGCGACAACTTTCTCATCTTTGGGTTTCAACTTGCTCCAGTGCTTCTTCGAGCTAGTGTCTGAATCTCCAGTCATGTTTTTCGGGCTTGGGACGACATTAAGTCTCACGTTGGATTGTGACTGTTGCTCATCTTGCATCCCATTTGGATCATCAGGTCTTGGAGGAGATGCTCCCTGTTTCTGTACAAATGCATCATCGAAAGGTTTGAAAAAATCATCAAAGTAGCTTCCAGGTGGGTGAATATCGGGAGAATGGTGCACATGCGGTTTTGTGTAAACTGGTCTTGCCTGAGGTATTGCAGGGATGGGAGCTACGGATGAAGTAGGAAATGTGACATCAGGGTTCAGAGGGAGATGTTCCACATATTGGGCAGGGATCTGCTCAAATTCCGCACTTTGACCCATTGGAGGCTCAACCGGGGCTACTGGTCTCTGCCTGTGTCCCCCTCTTCCAGGATGTCGGCCGCGACCTAGACCCTGGGCGGGAAGAAGAAGAGTGGGTGTTGGAGATGGAAGATGTCTTTGTGGAGGATGTGGAGATGCTAGAATGTTAAGGGGTTGTGGTGGTGCAGTATGATGATGAGGTGGGCCGTTAGGATGGTGCCCTCCTGTGGATTGTCTTGTGCCAAAAGCAGTCTCAGGGACTTCATAGCTGTTTGAGGTTTGAGGGGCGTTATCAACAGTGTCATAGTTGAGCTCATTATGGTTTCCTAAAGGAATTCGAGGTCCGGCTTGTTGTAAGAAAGGTGCTAAATGTTGCCTATGCTCGGGAGGACCACTGACCGGAGGGGCAGCGTAAGGATTAGAGTTAGGGAAGCTGTAAGGATTTAAGGCTCCTGGTGGGGGAGATTTTGTTGGAGGGTGACTCCTTTGCTTGGGCAGTCGTCCTCTTGATGGTCCTCTGGAGAATGGAAGATGGTCCGAGTACGAGGATAGCTGATGATTTCCTGGTGGATGTTGACCAGGATGGCGGGCAAATGGGGGATTAGAATTTAATGGAAAATTTGGGGCCCTTCCTTGCTCCAAAGGAAAGTCTTGTTGGGGCTTGAAGTTATTTCCAAAGTTGTGATTCGGCGAGTGATGCTGAGGTGGTTGCTGAGACGGCTGCTGGGCTAAAGGTTGCTGTTGTATCCCATTCTGCTCTAGTGACTGAGACTGTTGGTAGTTGTGATTGTGATGAATCACTTGAGTTCTAGCATTCGGCATTGTGATAAAAGACACTGGATTCTCTTGCTGCTTGGAAGGATCTTGATTGAATCCAGGTGGAAAAAAGAATTCATCCGAGAAGGCAGGATTCTCGTTAAGAACAACGGGTGGGGTTGTTTCCGGGTTATCTGAAGTGTCCTTGCCAGATTGCTCTTTATCTTCAATATCATGCTGCTTATGTGACTGTTGTGATTGTTGTTGTTGTTGTTGTTGTTGCTGATTCTTTGGACGTCTTCTGCGAACCCCAATGTGGGCACGGGGCGGAGGACTTGAGTTGTTTTCAGGTTGACGTTGTCTTATAAATTGTCCTGCTACAGAGGATTGCTCTGTACTTCCAGTTGAGCTGCTGCTACTCCCTCTTCCGCCCAGTGGGGGTCTGACAGGTGGCAATCTTTGTGACTCTCTAACAAGTTCCGGCTCCTTTGATGGTCCTGCTCCAGGAAACTCGCGGAAAATTTCAGCTTCTGAAGGTGGGAATGGAATGCTTGGGAATGGAGGTAATGGTCCAAGTTGACCGACTTCTTCGGACAAGTTTTTTATTTCGTTTTCTCCTCCTTGTGAATTCAGTCCAGGTGAGCCGCTATTGTCTCCAGGTCTGTCGCGGGACTCTGTTGATAAGTTGTTATCGGAGGGTGGAGAATGTTGTTGTTTACGGAAAATCGGTCTTCGAGGAGGAGAATCCTGTTTTGATCCGGGAAATGGTGGAAAAATCTTGGAACCTGATCCTGGACTATCCCCACTTCCGCCGTCTTCTCCACTATTTGTGTTAAATGGGTTAGGTCTGCGGAGTCTTGTTCGTATCCTGACACGTCCACGCCCTCCGTTCAGTTTATTTTTTAAACTGATTGGAGGCTGAACCTCGTCAGAACCTTGGGATACTTTTGGAGGTCCGTCATTTTCAGGCTCTTGATCCTGTAAACTATTACTGGTAGACTTTTCTTGTTGAGTTTTGTGAAAGCGAGGGCGTCCAGGTTTAAACTTGGGGAAAACGCTTGGTGGAGGTTCAACCCCGTCTTCGTCACTACTAGTAGTGGGAACTGGTCCGTTAGGCCCTAACTTCAGTTTTGGACTGTACTTTGGCTTTTTCACTACAATATTCTCTTCCGACTGACTTGTCTCAAACGGCTGCCGACTATTTTGATTCCAGGAGTTGTCCGTAAACAGAGAATTCGGGAGGCGAACACTATCTCCAATTTCTGCAGGAAGATGTATCTCAACATCATTCGAATTTGGAGCGTTATCTTGATTATGATGAAGATTACCAGGTTTAGCGTGTGACTTCATGTGAAGGATATTCTCACGGAATAATGTATTCGTATTCAGATTATTAAAAGCATCCGGTGATTGAGGTCCACCTCCAGGGGTTAAAAATTGAAAGTCATCTTTTGGGGTGGAGGATGGCGGTCCAAAATCATTATTCAAACCTGGCTGCTGGAACAACACTTTTCCAGGATGATGATGATGATGATGATGCCTTTGCGGATGACGTTGTTGTTGGTGTTGGTGATGGTGACGGTGGGGAACTTGATGATGATGTTGTGGTGGTCCAGGAAATTGATGCATATTATGATTTTCCTGATCTTGCTGGGGGAATTCTAAAAGCTGATTATCTACCGGAGCAGCTGGAGCTCGAGGAAAGTTTGGGATTTGAGGAGGATCTGGGATATGAGGGAACCCTTCCATTAGATTTTCAGGAGGTCCTTGTGAATAGTCTTGAGTAGGCTGAACATTATTTTGATTCCCTTGCTGTGGTGGTCCAGTCAAAAATTGTTCTTGATGATGACTATTTTGATGTTGAGGTCCTTGCAAAGGCCCATTTGGAAAATCTGGTAAAGAATGACCATCTAAATTTTGTGGGAATGCGGGAAGATGATTGTCGGAAAACTCTTGAATTGGTGGTCCCCTTTGGAACTCTTGTTGTCCCCTCTGGAAATCTTGTTGTCCCCTCTGGAAATCTTGTGGTCCCCTTTGGAAATCTTGTGGTCCATGTTGAGGTCCCATCATGATTTCAGGATTGCGAGGATACGAGCTTTGAAAGGGTTTCGAAATCGGTTTCCATCCTTTATACGTCGAAGACAAATAACCATGTGGACTATTATCTCCTAAAGCAGAAGGTCCAAAACCTTGCGTGGCATGTTGAGGTGGTAGCTTTGGCAATGAAGCCTGAGTTGGAAACCCACCGAGATTAGGATGTTCCGAAATTTGCTCGTTAAAAGGGATATCATCCTGCTGGAAATAAGGCGGTGGAGGAGGGGGAGGTGGATGCGACGAAAACTGGTGGACAGGTTGCTTGACAGCTGGAGCCGCAGATGGTTGTGAGCTATGTGCCGGAGTGGTATCCATTGGGAAGCCAAATCCTCCCTGCTGCTGAATACCGCTTGGTTGTGCAAACGCATTCACCACTTGATTTTGTGGCAAACGAAGCTGCTGTTGAGCGCCTGCTTGTTGTGGCCCAGGTTGTCTTTGGTGATGATGATGATGTGGAGAGTGATGATGTTGAGGGTGATGATGAGGACCATTATGATGATGTGAAGGAGGATGACGATGATGGTGATGATGAGGATGATGTCCTCGAAGGGGATGTCTGTGTAATCCGTGAAGCAGGGGGATATGCAATCTTGGCTTGTAACTTCGATGAGGACGATGACTCGAAACGTGAGAGCCAACAGGGATCATATTAGGATGGGCAGGGTGATGCCTCGGAGGACGTGGATGTGGCCGTGCTGCCATCCTCTGGAGTCTAGGAGGATGGCGACGGTGTGCTTCGGCCACATCCCAGAATATACTCCCTGCCAGGAGTATTACCTAACGGGATGGATATACAGGGTCAAAGTTGAAAACTTATGCTAAAAAATAATTATGCAAAACTTTTCCGACTTCCTTTGACTACTGTTAAAGTTGAAATGAGCAAATACTCAAAAACATTTCACGTTACCCCATCCCTTTTAACAGGATATGGTTGGGAAAGGAACATGCTCTTGAGAAACCAAGATCAAACAAGTTATCAAAGTTGACATGTCTTTGAGTGAGAAATTAACACCTGTCAACAAGCTTCTAACCGGGTGTCGCTGTTACTGACATGAACATTTAAATCTCATTTCTTTTCCCTCCTCCACCTAGTTTTCTTGGAGGAGGAAGCAAAGCAGGAAATCGATTTTACTACACGCAAGCAATTTGAGTTCATATTTCCCATCTTTTGTACAGGCTGAAATCAACTTGTTCTATATTGAATATGATGCTAATATTCTTTAGGGGTTTTGAGAGAAATCCGTCAGCAAAACTATTTCAATGTGGTAATCAAGTTTTTTTTAATCAAATCAAATTGAGCATCTTGCGTCATTTCTTTTCCTGAGAAATGAAAAACTTCTAATAACATCCTCCCGTCAATGATGAGGAATGAGTTGGTAATCCGTTTGAATAGGAAATTGTGAAATGATATAAGAGCAAAATTTAAAAAATCTATGAAAAATATCGATCTCCTCTTGTCAATTTTTCCTAGTTTTAGAAACAATTATAGAAAATTTGTAACAAGTATCTGTAGTCATCCTTTTCAGATTGATTCTTTGAATACTTCCTCCAACTGAGGTTTAACTAGTAATGGTATAGTTTATATAAAAAACTCAATTATAGAAAATTTGTAACAAGTATCTGTAGTCATCCTTTTCAGATTGATTCTTTGAATACTTCCTCCAACTGAGGTTTAACTAGTAATGGTATAGTTTACATAAAAAACTCATTAAATCGATTTAAAATAAAAGGAAATCCTTCACTATAACAATATATATTTGTTAGTTTTCCAAGTTGATTCATATTTTCCCCTGAACTCATTGTAACTTGAAGCAAGTAAATTATACTAGTCTATATATTTGTGTTTTCTACTGCTCATCATTGGGTACCGATTTTTCACTCAATTTTTTTGACATAATTGACAACGTCGAACTGAGATAAACTTCTTTTCAAAATTGACCCCCAAAACATTCGGTATTGAGAATACCAGACAAATAGATCACAAAATTACACCTTCAACCGTCAAAGGAAGCAACCGAAACGAGTTTCATTTCTTTCTTTCAAAAGAAAGAAAAAAAAATGCAAAAAGTTGAATATTTTATATCCTCTCACCAATATCAACTTCATTTCTTCTTAAGACTCCTCAAATATTCCGAAGTAAGTTGTAGTTTTTCCAAGGCAACTTCTCATTTGAGCAAATTTTCCCGTAAAATTGTTATTTGTATTTTTCGATTCACACTGCTCCTACTACAATCCTGGTATTTTGAGAAACACTTTTTCCACTGTGAATCCAAACGTAAACTCCAATAATCCTGGAGTCAAGGTCACACAAGCAGGGTTTTTTCTTCAGGTCACACTACCCCACTACACTAGGGAAATCCCATTTGATTTCCAACCCTTTTGAAAATTCCCATCCAGTGCCTCATCCACTTTTTTTCACTTTATTTACCCTTTATATAAATCCTTCGTGGTTTTTCACTCCGTTTTTTTCTTCCTTGTTCACCCTCTTCCCAAGGAAAATTATGTGAGATAACAATACACAATAAACAACTTACTCCGGCTAGTGATGCGTCTGGTGTAGTTTCCAACACCGTACTAAATTCAACATTTCAAAATCATTCTATCTCTTTACCCCTTGAAACTTTTTTTCATGGGCTATACCAAAAAATTCGTATATGCATACCCCTCCCCTCAAATGATTGTTGAAATGAGAAGGCACCACATTTGCCAAATACCTCATCACCTCTCATTTGAAAAAAAATGTATAAGAAATTCTCAATGAGAAATGCACTTCTCGATGCAATCCCCTAACCAATGTACGTGTGTGTATGTGAGCATGCAACACACGCAAAATTCTCCTCCTTTGCAGTCATACATTCAAGAGATTTTTCATTACCTCTCATCCCTCCTCTGTTACAAGGATCTTGTAAGTTTTACAACCCTTTTCGAAAAGTGGATCAAGTTGAGGTGAGGAAGGAGAGAATGCGTAATACCTATACAGAACTTATTTTATTTTTCAAACGTTTCAAAAAAAATCCTACGCATTGTATACATCTGTATATGAAATTCATCATCATCTTTTTGAAGCTCTTTTGCAGCAAAGCCTTTTAGCAAAACAAGGGTTTGCTACTTTACAATTGCAAATGATCATAAAGCTTGGAGAGGTAGGGTAGCAGTGGTTGTGTGGTTGGCTTCATGACGCTTAGCTATCATCATGGTTTAGTGGTTTAAAGCACGTAAAGTAGATAAAGTTTTTTTAATAGTATATTTTACTTTATATATGTATATAAATATATGTTCACCTTATCCGCTTATTGTTGCTAAGGTGATAAAACGAAAGATATGTATATATGCTTTGAAAAATTATGTTGCAAAAATTACTACACATGGATGAAAATCTGAGAGGAGGAGAAGAACTTTGGTTGAAAAGGGGATAAACCTTTAGATATCTGCTTGTTAGATGATTGTCGGGTTTAAACTAGGGGGTTTATTGTAGATGTAGGTTTTTGAAAGGGTTTCGTATTGTCCTTGTCGGCATGTCCTATTGACAGAAGAAATGGACAAGATGTATAATTTAGTAAAGTGTTAAATGAGAAGAGAACAAAGAAGTAGGGGAAAAAATTATTCTTTACACTTTTAAAGTAAGAGTGATCACACAAGTATGTTGTGACTATTGTACTAGTGCATTTTACAATCTCTCGGTTAGTTAGAGATGATGATGAGGAAGAATATTTTTTAATTCGCTTTATTTTTAAAATGTCCGATTTTTTCTCCTCTTTCACACAATACTGGTGAATAAATTGGGGGAGAAAAGAGAAGATTTGAGTAAGTTTCCCTTTAATCATAATTCTGCCTTTTTTGGCCATTCTGATTTTGAATTTTAAACTTTTTTCTTCACTCTTTCACCTAGATTTTCAATTTTGGTCATGTAATTACAAAGAAAAGTAGATATAATAGTCATTTCTCACATTTTTAATTGATTTTCTTCACTGAGCTGAGTAATTGGAGGAAAGCTGTTAAATTGATTATTTTTGCGTGCCATCGTAAAAAAATCTATTTTTTTCAAATCTTTCCTCCAATGAATTCCCTCCGCTGTTCAAGTGTGAGTGATCAATTGACCCAGCTGCATGAGCAAAACCACCGCAGAAAATGGGGGATCATATGCTCGTTCACGACATAACATAAGAGTTGTCATCGTCGAGGAAAATATGAGTCTAGTCTCATGCCATAGAAGATTCTCACTAAGGAAGAAACGGTTCGTCGTGTTAGCACAACCTGAAAACGTCTCTTGGCCACATAATAAATCATGTGTGACAAAACTGAGGGATGCCATGAAGATAATGATGCTCATGCTCATGCATACCGAGAAGCACAGATGGGGATGATAATGACGAGATGGAAGTAAAAAGACCTGATTTATGAGTGAACATCGTCATCCTCATCACCTCACAGCTTATGCCACCTCGACCGAGCAAAGTCAAGGGTATTATAGGAAAATTATTTTTTATGTTTATCACCATCATAACATTCATTTTCTGTGTGCAGCTGTGAGGAAGAAAATAAATATGAGGCAAGCTGGGATTTTCGAGATTTCAAGATGCAACAGTCTCTTCATACGGAGGAGTGGAGGTGGTATGGGCTACCGAATAAATTGAGAACTTAGCCCAGATTTCGAAACGTTTATTTCAAACAGTTTTCTTACAAAAAGGCTTCTCAAATTTTCGAGAAAATCAGCAGAAATCTGTAAGCTAAATCGACAAAATGTATAAAATAACGCACTTTATGATAATCTCCCTGAATCTATTCTAATTACCTGATTTTCCTCACAAAAAATCTAGATTAGTAGAGTTAAGTTTGAATTTTGAGGAATCATAGAATAGATAAATACATGTATAAATCCACTTGGGATTTTTTTATTGTTATTGATGAACTCCTCCAAAAAAAACCCTTATCATTTATTTTTATTTCTTATGAGATTCTAATCGGATAAAATTGTACGAAAGAAAACTAGAGATCTTAAAGTTTACCTACAACACACTCACCTAAAACAACAGAACCATGACGCTGTTTTATCGGCTGAATTAAAAATGGTGATTATGATATCGAAACTTACATTGTTTTGCAAACTTTTCCTTCAATTCCTTCACAACCTTTGAGAAACATACATGCCCACGTTCCCTTTTTTTCCTGCAGTGCTCCTTTCATCCAAAAAATTCCTTTTCTTCATAGGTACACAATAAATGTGGGGAATAGGCTAACTTTGTAATTAGCAAGGTAGTGTTTTTTACTACTACACAGAATTATTTATGAAAGGCCCTCTCAAGTTTTTTACATTTGGGTGGGATTTATCGAAAATACGTAATATTCTACATGGGATGATTGTACTCAAAAAATTTCCCCTCCTTTTTAAATGCTCTACTGTTAATTCTCGAAATTTATTGATGTAATTATACGTTTGCTGTTGTAACAAAGCCGACTACAGATGAGCAGTGGAGGTACTAAGAAAGCAAGTAAATTCTAATGTTCTAGCCATTCAAAGAATCTCGTATGTTGCACTTGCACTACAAGATTACACTACTTTTTTCTGCAATTTACTTTGAAGGAATCTACTACAGCTGCACAACCATCTCAAAAATCTTATACAATCCTCATCCCCCTCATATAAGGAAAACTTTGTCCGTCAATGAGACCATGGGAAGAAGGGAGAGAAAAAATGTGAAACTGCATACGAGAATGTTGAGTGCGTAAAGTTTCCATTTTTCCCTCTTATTCTTCCCAGATTTATTTTTTTCCCCACAAAGGGATAATGCATACCAGAGCGGAAATAAGTAAATAAGGATTATTTCCCAAGCTACAACTTGAACACACGCATGTATGCACCCAGAGTGGAGGAAAATAGGAGAGTATTTTTGACAACTTTATTGTGGGATATGTTAGAAAGAAAAGGGATGTTGTGTTTCTTGCCTATTTAGATTATTACTTATGACATGGGTTTTTCACTTTTCCTCCGTGATGTTGTTGCTAGTAAAGCTTTCTCAACGAGGTCCATTTTCCCCGGGAAAAATATAAAGTTGAACCTCCACCAGAATTAGGACTGCCGTCATAGAATGGAACATTAAAGAGTTGGGTTATGTCCCTGATATCAAGAAAACTAGCCTGGGTTTTGATGACTCCTTTGCATTTCATATAAAAACCAGCATAGCCCCTAGTACCACTATAGAAGGGTAATAATCATAAGAGAGAAAATGCGTTTTATACTAAAACTCTACTATGGCCACCACCAGCCGAGCTTGTTTTTTTTCCTTTCTCTGGGAACAATATTCTTAGAGTATTTATTATTTCTCAGCTTCTAAAATAGTCATTCTGGAAAGACGGCAGTTGGCTTATTTTCCCCGGCGTCTTAAACGACCTAACAGGATTTTCCATTAGAGCTTTGCCGCTGCTCCGCTTCCACTAACCGATTTTTCGTCGCTTGGCCAACTTTAATATTATCAGAGTATTGTCATCATCATCAGCATCTCGTCAACACCACCAACTGTGCTGGATTAACAAACACACACGAGGAGGGAAATATATGTATGGGAGAATATATTACTATCATTTTTTTTATACATGGTTCAGGTAGCAAAACAGGAAAGGTGGTATACAGGAAGAAAACCTCTTGTTTTGATTAGAGGGGAGAAAAAACTATTTTTCAATAATGGACCCACCCCATATATTCTAAATTCCCTTTTGTCTTGCTTCCTGTGCTAAACCTTTCGCGAAAATCACGCAGGTCAATAAAACCCCCAAAAGAATAAATTGTAAAGGAATTTTTCTTTCTTGGAAAATGACTCATATAAGAAGTGAAATGGTAAAAGTAGCATATGCAAATACTTTCTTTTCATGTGCACAACACACACACACGCATTATGCATAATATACATGAGGGGAAATAACCACGTAAATTTCATCCAATCAACCGAGGAAATTGTAAGAAAAAATATTCCCTGTATCTCGTCCACCTTCCCTTTTTACCATAAGATGTAATCATCACAATTGTAATAAACCTTAACGGCACAACGTTACTGAGGAGGGTTTTGCTGAAGAAGAAAAAAAACTCTTAGTTTTCTATTCCTTCTACATTCTTCCCGCTAACGGAATACAAAAATTCCTCTTTCTTGCTTTACTCTTGTAATGAAACCGTACGTGTGAGTATGAGTAGAGGTTTAGCTTTAGCTTGCTAAGATGACGGGGACGATATGACAATGAAACGAGAGTGAGAAGTAGGATTGTTTGCGAAAAAATAGGGATGTTTTTTCTCTTTACACCTTTTTGTAAGGATGTTAATGACGCTTGATAGCACACATGCTTAGATTTTACCATCTTTGAAAAAAAAACACTTTTTTAAATGGTTATACACTCCTTTATAAAGTCAAGGCTGAAAGTGGCCCTTCGAAGAAGGATATTGCTATGATTCTACTAACAGGTAAAAAATCTTTTTGAATAAGTAATGTCACTGTTGAACAAACTCGTCGTAAAATGCATCTTTGAGAGGATGCGAAATGAAGGTAAATTGGATTCAAGTCCGGAGGCAACTTTTTTTCTCACTTTCTTCGGAACTTGAGAAAAAAAGTGATTAGCATTCTTTCAAAAGGCTACTTCTTCCTCGATTTTTTTGTTGGGAGGAATAAAGAAAGAGAAAAACAGGTGCTATTTTATTTACGCTTTTGAACAAAAAAAAACTCTCATCAATATCTGTTAAAATAGCTGTAACGTTTTTTTAGCACAACGACACCCACTCCATCTTTCCCTTGCGGAGGGAAAAAGGATAAAAAAGCGGCTTTTCCACTGGAGAAAAGGAAGCGAGAAGACAAAGCCGGTGAAACATGATAAAATGCTATTCATTCTAGACGGAATAGCTACAAACAAAATGTGTATTGCAGTGAACTGTACATGTTTTCTTTACTACTTCAACCCCTATACTTTTCTTCAATGTCTTCACAACCACAATAGGATTTACTCATCCTTAGCAAAATACACTACTTTACTTACCACTTCAACTCTCAAACTTGAATTTAGACTGAAAAGTTATCCTCATCGAGGGTACACTTGAAAGGGGGTAAAAACAGGAAAAAATGATGCGGCCGATGAGAATGGCTTTTCTTAAAGGGTTCTACCTTCTTTAAGAAAATTATCTTTGAAGGGAAGCTTCTTCCTAGGAAAATCCCTTTTTCCCCAAAGTCCCCTCGTTTACTCATTCCCTAAAGATGCCTATTGCTATCATTTACGCATTTTTACAATTACGCGCTAAACCCTCTACAATAAAGTTGGAAGGGGATGAGAGTTAAGTAGAAAATGAAACAATTCTCAACCACAGGAGCGAAGCCAAACGAGGATTTAATGACGCACAAATATTCTGCATGGTCAGCCACTCGAAAGAGACTGGGTTGACTGTGGTGCGGAGACATGCAAAATGTGTATCATTAAATTATTATTATAAGGGACTAAATCAACTTTTTTTCCTCTACTTAACTCTCCTCTTTAAAGCTTTCTTCTTCATCTTCACTTTTTTTAGCCTTTACAGCTCCCCTTGTTTACAGAGTACGATGATTGTTATGATTACACGGGAAGGATGACACTTCTCTCTCATAATCGTCCTTTATCCTGCCTCGTCTTTTCAACTAATTTTGAACAAAGTGGGAGCCAACCTATGATATCATGGTTATCATCAAGTCACCATCTGCGTAATTATTATTATTATTGTTATTTTATGTGGAGAAGACGCTAGAAGAAAAATTTTCATATCAAGCCCTCATTTTAATTTTTATTCAACTCCGGTTTCAAAAACGAAAGTAAACCTTGTCACTTCTTCTCCACGGCTAGTGACTATGCGAGAGCTTGAGTTTAAAAAAAATATAAAAAAATCTCTAGTGGAAAGGCTAACAAGGTAAACATGATAAAGTGCAATTTACTCTCAATTGCTATGAAACTAATCAGCAAAGGTTTTACTTCCTATTATAACATTCACCGCACACACACACACATTAGCTCATTGAGATGCATATACGAGTCGTGTGTTAGAGTGATACTTATTATAAGACGATTGTTAAGCACACCGACGACGACCGTCGACAATGTTTGCTTTTCTTTTATCTCGTATCAAAGTTCCGTGATGCGTGCACAATTGTCAATTCTAGACTAATTCAAATACCCACCATCATAAGGAATGCGAGATATATATATATACATAGATATATCAATATATGCGAGAAGATTAAATGGATCTTGTGGTTATTTTTTTACAATGAGGATCTTGTAGGATGATGACAAAAATACTTGAGAGTGATATTCGACCCTATTGTAAGAGAGGAGACGGTAAAGCAAATAAAATTCAGAGCAAAGTGCAATGATCTGCGGAAGAAGGATCTCTCCTGTGATGATCAGGAGAGGAGGGATCACAAAAGATTTTTTTGAATGAGCTTCAATCACATGTTATCATTAGCCCACCAGTGTCATCTCGACATGAAGACAATTTACTATATATAATAAAAAATAATGTTGTAATATGTGTTATCATTAGGGATTACAAGAGTATTAAATTTTCGGTGAGTAAATTAGCTATCGGTTAGAGTGTAAAATTGTCTAATTCTATCCGACTCCTCTTGTTGGTATTGAACTCAACATATTTTCATGAAACAAGAAACAATTAAGAGCGTAAACCTCATGACGAGAGAGAAAGGCCAAAATGTGGGTGATAAGGAACTCGAACTAGAAAACTATTGAAGCATTATTTCTTCTCTCTCTCTCTCTGCCCTCAACATTTCATACTTTAAGAGAAGAAAACGCATCAAGGTGTAAGAGCCTGTGAGACCTGGAGCAGAACCAAAAAATACTTTTGAACTACAATGATACATGAACCTTAAAATTTTGGGGGTATTTATTCCCATTCTATTATTATTATTATACAAGTGAGCTTCAACAATCAGGTTTATAATTCGTAGGTGATAGAGATAGCCAATAACATAAATATAAATATAGAGAAGGATTCTACTAAAATACTTTTTTCTCACATAAATGGGAAAAACAGCCAAAAATTATTTTACAACATAATCCTCCACACTATAAAATCAAAAATTTGAAATTATTTAGAAAAAACAAACCAGTTTTTATGTGTAAACTTCTCGACCTAATTGAATTCATTGCAGGTTGTCTACTTTTTTGTAAAGAAATGAACCACCCGGCTTACACTAAAATCCCTGTTGTCAGTAAACACATATAAAAGATTATAGAGGAGTAATTGAGGATTAAGCTTGAGAAAAAAGTAATAAACATTTTCATTTCCTACTTCATAACACCCATTAAAGGATTAGCCTTTGAGAAGAAATAAATAAAGGTATCCATCCGTGAAATATATTCCAGCTTGAGTATTCATGTTTTAATGCTCCAAATCCAATGTAAAACAATGGGATTGCCTCTCTATCCTTTGAAAACTTGAACCGAATTAATTATTTTAGGGAGTACCCTAACCAACACACAGTGTGTCGATTGAAGTTTAAATGACTGATAAAATGTTAATGCCCCTTTGTATATATGGGGGAGAAGGTTAGGAAAAAATTGGTTATGTGTATCATTAGTTCATCCGGCTAGAAAAAGAAAACCTGGCTGTAGAAATATGTTATTTTGCTCTGCTATCTGGTAAACTCGATCCTATTTCATGTTTCTCCTTTTCCATCTCAGTTCTCAATCGTTTATAGCTTTTGTAATTTCAATATTTAGAAGGGATGAATATGATTGAATCCAATATCCAATTCATTATGTATATCCCTGTGCATCTTGTTCTTTAGGAAGAAAATCATGTTATGAAAGTATAGGTTGTGATCATGTTGTTTTCATAACAAAAATATGCATGTATATTGATGCATATAGTTTTCATTTCTGAAATGCTTGACTTGGTAAAAATATCTGTATTTTAGAGAGAGAATGAGTTTGCTAATATACATTTATAATGAATATCTATGGGATCCTTTTTAATCGGCAGTTGGATGCAAAGACAAAAACAAGCTTTGGGCTCATGAAAAAAAATTATACATATATGAAAATGATATTTTTGTAGTAATTTGATTTTGAGAGAGAGAAAATACACGGATATAAATGCGTACACATTTGTATAAAATTGCATACAATTATCAAAACAAGGAGAAAAAGCTATCAGTAAAAAGGATCTTTCCGTTTAAAGCTTACAACAGCATTTTGTGGGAAAGAGTGAGTGATTTGAGAAACTTTTTCCAATCATTGAAATGAGAATGAAAAATTATGAGAGTCAGTCAAGTTCAAATAATAACATCACCACCTCCAACACCCTCACTAATTAGAGGGGATTTGACGCTTTATAATTAATTGTTGTAGCATGACGGCCAACCACAATTTACAAATAAAATATCCTATACCTACATATATATTCATCATTCCTTTGACCATGTAATTCTTGCAATTCCATGTTTATCAAATATACATCATATCAATCACTACAAATTCAAGTCAACCCAAACAACTAAACAAACACTGTTGGCTACAAAGCAGAAAATATTTTTTATCCAAAAGGATACAAAAACATGTACGAATACATTTTTATGAAAGTTATATTTGTGCTCTTTTGTAATCAAAAAACAATTCAGAATGTAGTGAATTGAGAGACAATTGAAAAAAAGGAAATTCCTCTAAATGTTAACGACCTCGCCTGGCCAATCACGGAGGAAAGGCGTCCCACCTCGCTTCATCTGAAAGTGAATACTTTATTTTTCTATCATTATCCTGTCAGTTGGCCAAATTCGCAAAAAACACAACCTTTGACATAATCTACTAGTCTCTTATAAATTGCAAAGAACACACGTGAGATTCCCTACCCAGATTTGATCACATTAACAATATTACAAGTTAATATGCTACTCGAAAATAATCCATGCTGTGAAGCTTTCCCAGATCAAAAAAATATCATATCACTCCAACATTATTTTTTTCATTCTCAAAGTGTGCATCAACCTCATCTTCACAAACACACTTTTTTCTGTCCTCGTGAACACAATCACACCTGCATATATGACAAAGAAAATGATTGAAATTTATTCTCTCTCGTCAAAGAAGAAAAACTGCACAATCACTCAAACAATACGTGCATTATTCCCTCTCGACTACTCCCCAAGTCGGAGTTGTATACAAAGGATGAGTTACATCGGTCAGTACAAAAAACAATCCCATTCTTGCTAATACCTAAATGCATCTCTTCATCAAGATGTACACATTACCACTATAAAACCTTACAACATAATAAGCTATATAGAAGAAGATTTTTATATATTTTTCTTGTACTTCCTTCTACTTGGCTTCCTATTAGGGCCATAGTCTTCTTCCACGCCCTAAATAATGCACATTTAACAATTAGTTTGTTGTTTTGAAAAAAGCCAGCCATTCAAATGTATACATGTGAAGATGGTCTTCACTTAAAAACTTTTTTCTCCAATATGAGAATCCTTTTTAAAAATAAATCTTTATTAGAATGAGTCTTACATGTGGGTAAATGTATACAGCAGGCATTAGTAGGCTATTTTTAATCCATTTTCATTTATACCCTAGTACGGGGAAGGAATGATAATAAAATCGGTAATCTGCACACATGGGTAGATTGCATCAGGTTTTTTTGAATCATGCAAGCCAAAAGTGCACTTGAAATATTACAGTAGTTGCAAGAGGATTTAGAGAAGTTTAAACAAAAAATGATTGTATTTCGCTCCCCCTTGCGTATTCCTCTTCCTAAGTATTTATCAAAGGGAGGATCTTCTCGTAATCATATTGTGAAACGTAACAAGTCTCTCAAACAAGCTTACTTACTGCCACACATAATAAAACACTGTGAACACCATTTCTTGCTTAAGACACAAGGCTAAAGTTAAATGAAGATGTGTGGGTGATGCAGTTGAAAAAGTACTTTCTTCCTTGATATAAATATATATGCATGCATCATTTTTATATTTTGAATTAACATTAATGAACTAAATTCCTTTGAAAGGTATGCAAAGTATGAGGTATAGATTTAACCCAGGATTTCATCCAATCAATAAAACTGTTGCTCTCTTTGGACCAAATCCAACCGGTGATGAAACAAGAGGTTAGTTTAAAACCAAGAGTTTTTTATCTATTTTTCATTCAAATGCACAACCACCCTGTGTTTGTTACTATGTGGGGATATATAGGTAATGAAATAATTAATTACGAGATTTAACGAAGCATTGTTGAAAATGGAAACAGCTTCGGACTCAATACTCCCCTGTGATCTTTACAAAGTATATCAAATGAAAAAGGAAGAACCTCAAACGTCAAATTAAATTAGTACTTGAGCATGTGCACACGCAGTTGCTATTTTCCGATGAACATTTTCCTCTAATTGGTCTCCGTTTTTGAGAAGCAATTTTTTTAGTGAAAAGGGAAAAAAAGACGGAATACTAAATAATCATTATCCCGCAAGACACACACAAATTATGTGTTTTTTCTCTCTCATCGTCATTCCACCCTTTTTCATTCAAACAATTCAAAATGGTCGGTGGTGGCTCTGCTTTTTTTTAAAAATTTACATGCATGAAACTTAATTCATTTCTTTCACGGTCCCCTACGGCTTTTTTCCATATTAAAGTAAAATATTCCTTCATTGCATTTCATTGTCATCCTCATTCATTTCAGCTTCACCGTCCTCCGCTCTCATCTCCGTGTGTTTGCTTCAGATGAGATTTGGAGATGTGTGTGTGTGTCCTACATTACCAAATGATGCCGAACGAGGAGGAAGAAAACGTTCAGATTTGTTTATCTCTCCACACATACACACCAACTCTATCCGTCTCTCAGAATGACCCAAATGTCGGATAAAAGGAATCTCAGTGAAACGTCGCCACATTCATAAGATGCAATTTTTTATTTGGCATTGCAAACTTAACTCGTTCATTAGACCAGATACACATATTTTTTTAGCAAATGGACCAATGCACCTGCAGCTAAGAAAGATTTCTTATTACTCCCATTCAACAGAGTCGAGAAAACATGGTAATTTTTGCAGAAGAGAGACACCTCACAAGAGAGAAACTATTTTCTTTTGTAGTTGTATTTAAAACTTATCGCTTGCGGAGATCAAAGGATATTATTGAAAGGACACTGAGCAACCATCACTATTTATTGTCATCGTCATCATCATCCCCCCGAGATCATTATCATCATCCAATTATTTGCTTACCGGGTTGGTCACCATACGTGTATATTTTTTTTCAATCTCACTACAAAAGGAAATTGTGATGTGGATAATAAAAGAAGTCTCAAATAGTAGCTAGGGCTAAGCGTTGAGATTGAGATGTAAAAGGAAAACGCTGCAAAAATTAAGGTATTTAGGTTCATCTTCCATGATGCCTAGATATTCTCAAACGTGAGGATGCCAAGGACTAAAAAGATTTATGTCGACTAAACGAGATCCTATGCTAAAATCCTGTTGGCATTTAGGCATTAGGAAGTTACGTGTTGAAATGAATGTATAACGAAAGTTACATGTGCAAAAATTCAAAGTATTATTGAGCAAGTTATCGATTGTAAATGGGCAAACTCTCTTTTTGGACATGGAAAGTGTTTCAAAAATACAATACTCTCGAGTCCGTGAGGAATTCATGAGAAAAGCCTTATGAACAACTTTAATTTCGTGAAGATCCCTAACTGATTGCACATTCAAGAGGAGAATGTGACTTATTTGATTAGCTAAGAGAAGAACGTGTACATTCTTCTTGGGGTTATTAACATGTGTCCTCACGTAATCAACTGTGCTACTTGTACTACATCCTGTGTCCAATTAACACTACTTTCCACAAATAATATATTTCCTTCTGATTTCTCTCTCATCTTTAAAGATCCTCTGGTAGGGTGTGGCTCACCCAAAAACTAATATACACACGACACACACCTGTCGGAGAAATCATATCAAAGAGGAGGAAGCTACTATAGTCGTGTGCTTCATTAGCGAGAAGAAATATATTTGAAAAGGAACAAAATACAATTTTTTTCGTGAAATTTTCTCTCCACACATTCCTTTTCTTTGGCAGGAGTAGGTTAACAAACGTCACAAGGCACAAGGGAAAAAGCCATAATCTCAACTCAATTTCAGGTGCAGAACGAATGATAAAATAAATTGAGTAAGATTCATTGTTGAAAATGTTTGGTGAAAAAATCGGGCAAAAAATGGATTTGACTTTTTGTAGTCGACAGGGGAAAGGGAAGAAAATGAGAGAAAAATGAAATTCATGATATACCCATGTATCTTTGTCATTTCATAGGTTCATAACAAATATCTCTGTATGAATGTTGATGACGATCCACCCATCCAACTCTCAAGTTGACATATTGAACAGGATATAGATAGACTCATATATAATTCCCATCTCCCAAGATAATTCAGTCATAAGAGACTACAGGATATGAGGAGAGTGCAACCCTTGTCAAACAGAGCATCAGATCAAAAGAAACCAACAATGAAAGTGACTTACTTTTTATCCCACCCAAATCTAATCCCACAATACCAAAAATCCATTACGAAAAAAAAATCTGATCTTGCTCGATCTGAATCATTGGAGAGATCAATGTGGATAATAAATTTATAAAAATAGATTTGAATAGATAAGGCTAAAATGCAGCCCTGTTGCCTTCATCATATTTACAATTGCATGAGACTTGATTGCAGGCTATTAAAAGAACAATATAAAAATTGCTTAATACCCCTCACGGGCGATTTTTTGTAGCGAACGGGTAAGTGCACAAATGCATGCCGGTATATGTCTTGCATAGACAAAACCTTCGCCACGTGCACTTCACTTCGCCATGTACTTTTTTTTGTTTATAAATTGATTGTGACATTTGTACAGTGACAATTTTAATTTCGAAGAGGTTGGACATGGAACATTGTATCATCATTATGTCGTTACTAAAGCGTAAGTTTTTGTCTGTCTTTGTAACTGTCAACTGCTTTACAATCAGCAAAAACTGTCAACTCTCTCTTAAATGCTTGTTACTGACTTTGTTAGTTTTTCAATGTAGTTTGGTTGGTAGTTGCGTATGGAATTTTCAAATGCTTATCTATGCTCATTAATGTCGCTAAGTTTGCAGATGCTATTCCCAAATTGTTATCGGCTAATGATACATTTTTGTGTTGTCAGTTGTATACAATTAGCAATTGGCTGTTGGTAGAGATACCAAAAATTACTAATGTTCAATGCTAATCTTATCTGAGCTTATCGTAAGCGGATATATGATACTTTAACTTTACCAATATGAAATGTACTTAAACAAGACTCAAGATTAGTCGGGTGTACACAGACTTGTGTTTAATTGAGGGGAAATTGTTTCCGTAATCTCAGCTGACATTCAACACCAACAAGACTAACAGCTAAAATGTATAGTTATGTTATATGGTATGTTAATTGCGCTACTAAAGGAATTTGGATGCATAGGACCATTTAATGCATCGAAAAACATTTTAACTGCTTAATGTAACCGTAACCATGTTGTAAATCAAGCGAATTCTTGGGTTTTTGAGATGTACCTACTTATGTTGTCGGTTGTAATGGGAGCATCCACTTAAAATGCTTGATAAATGGGGAGGGGTCTACAAAAACCAAGTTTTCCATAGTAGTGGCCATAAATAAGCGGATTAAAAGTGACATGAGGGAGGGTATTCCAACCACCAATTTTATGTAAGCGTTTTAAAAGGATGCTCCCCACCACCCTATGTAGAAATGATATCAACATGTACTCGTGCATTACATATCATGATAAATTCACCACATTAGTCATTTCCCTTTGTTAAAAGTTAACATCACGACTTTGCATCGAACACCTTAACACCTTAATTTGTAATTATGAGCTAATATAATATGCCAACTGATTCTCGGTAATCATTTTCCTCTTAAAACGAAAAGAATTTGCAAAGAGCGCGCATGCGCTTTCTCTACTGCTCACTGTGTGACGACAAGAGAAGAAAAAAACGAACTTTCAATGAAAATGGCACAAGTTAACAAGGAAAACACTAAAAATTTCGATCATCATCAAACAGAAAAAATGCATTTATAAACGACTAATCCCAAATAGCAGCCTAATTATACGCTTTTTATCACCCTATTAGTGATTACATCTCTCAAAATCTGTGTAGCAAGTGGTAATTTCAGGATGACAAAATATGCTCATAATTAATCCACCACCTATTTTCTCCTTTCAAATATCAATCTTCCAAAATTCGCACAATTTTAAAATGAAAAAGAAAAGAACAATCCATTTTGCAACTATATAATTTCCACAGTGGTTGACATTGACTAGTTGGATTTTGAATTAGAATCCCCTTCTTCGTCGTCTCTTTTCAACAAGACTAATTTGCTGTTCATCTCGACAAGGAGATAACTCCTCTCTCAAAACTCTCCTGATTAAAAAGATGTTCCTCCTTTGTACATATAGCTATATAGCTATACTCTTGCACATTTCATCTTTTAAAGGATTTGACGACTCTGACAGAGAATAAAACTACCTCTCTGCAACTGCATGACTTTGTCATTAACTCATGAAATAAAGCGTAAGTGGAACAGAGAGGAGTATGTTTTAAGTCATTTAAAGAAAAACCGACATAATCATCCTTAGCTCTGTAGTTGGGTTAAACACACACATAAATGTATCACCATTTTTGGAGGGTATAGCAATATTTGAGGATTTTTTCTTCATTCCTTAGTAAAAATGACAATAGAAGGATTACACACTTTACTACTGTAAACGTATGAAGAAAAAGAAAAAACCCAAACCTTTGCAGCTGCTTGTATACCTCCAAAAGTCATTCCACATGACGACGATAGTCATAACATACAACTATCAACAGTTGTGTTTTTCGTTTGTCAACACTCACGCTTTCTGTCATTGTGTCAGAGGGATGTTTATATGCGGCTTGTGCAAAAAAAAGAGACTATTCTAGCTATATAGTCCCGTTTTAAGTATTTCTGCAAAATGAGATAGCCACATATATAATATAAGGTATGCATGCTGTTCATTCAAGGGAAAAGTTTTCTGCTCGAGAAACACAAGTACTCCATAACACCACACCGCGGTGGCTACCAGATACCGTGAGAAAATTGAGAGTGTTTGCAATGAACTGAATCTGAATGATC
The DNA here is from genome assembly GCA_027743935.1 of Sinodicranocentrus sp. ZH6. Lineage (NCBI taxonomy): Eukaryota > Metazoa > Arthropoda > Collembola > Entomobryomorpha > Entomobryidae > Sinodicranocentrus > Sinodicranocentrus sp. ZH6. Next base: position 107,523 of record JAHZNA010003194.1, read on the forward strand.
GTCATCATCATTTTCATGAGCATTCCACCGTGGAGTGCAAGTGCAAGGCTAATATTATGCGCTATTGGGTCTCATCACATTCCATCCGTTTAGTAGAGTGGATATATGCAAAAGAGAGAGAGAGAAAAGAGAATTTCTAGCAAGGAAAATGTGACAACTTCCTTCCTAAGGGCTTCTTCCCCTTGAAGCGTTGTTTGCAGAAGGATTTATAAGCGTTAAGAAAAAAAGCTTGGATCAAGTATTCAAGTACTCTCGTGACTGAGCATTTCACCTAATTTTTGAGATAAACATTTTTGGCTACTTATTTGCATAGAGGGCTAAAAGGAGCGTGTTTACTTTTGAGATTATTTTCCTCTAACCTGACAACTCATTTTTTATTTAGAATTTTACTCCACTTGATTTGAATTGGCAAGGCTTGAAATGTCAACAGGAATGATTATTTATCGTGCAGAACGAAAATATAAAGATTTCCTTAAAAGGACTAAATCAATGGGGATGGATGAAAAGCATATTTAGTTTTTAATATACCAATTGCGCTTGTAAAGTAGCACTTTAACCCATTCTCCTTTTCTGCTGAATGGGCACGCACATTTTTCTTATTGTATTGAAATAAAATATTAATAAGTATAATAGCTATCTCGGAATCTACTCCTTCTGCTTTTTAAGACAATAGTCATTTTTGCATTGTCAGTCTTAACCATGCACTCAATATTATTCTGCTTATTAAGGAGCCTTGCAAAAGTAAGTGTCGTTCAATGGAATATATTGGCTACTGGGTATAGAAAGATGACAAAGTTAAAAAGAGGAAAATGTACCGGTTGTAGTATCGGTGTGAGGCGTGTGTGTGTAAAAAACAGTAAGATAAAGAAAGATTTTCCTCAGAAGGGAATTGAGTGAACGAATGAGTCCACTTTGTAGACTTGTGTACATCTTTTGAAGAAAACAATGATTTCATTTCGTTTGAAAAGGAATGTTAAATGACAATTGTATTGTTTTTCGTGGATATACACCATCATCCTCGTCACATACTTCATGTAGAAGGAGTAGGATTCACTTAAACCACAGAGGAGCTATTAAAATAGCTTCTAAAATGGCTCACATGCTGAGAAGTAATTAATATTTCATCACTCAATTACCTTTGTGAATCCAAAGGACATGACTTAAAACAATAGTAGTGTAAAATAGTATTGTAACTTAGTCAAGAGAAACATGTAGAATGTAGGAATTTTCTAACATGGTTTTATTTTCTGCTATTTTATTTTGTAGATGGACAGTTCTATAGGAAAATAAAATGGTGTCGGGTGAGCTGATGTGGGATATGTGACATTTAGGTTGATTTTTTATGTATAAAAACATTTCCAGTTTTTTACACAACCTATTCACATATTTTTCGATAAGCAATCGCGTCGCAAATGACGAGACCCCTTTCACCTCTGACCCCTGAAGGGTCAGAAGGATAGGGACGCTTAAATCGGCGAGCCAGACACCATAACCGGCGTGCTCCAGTTGGAGAAGTACTGGAAATCCCTATAACGGCCAGACTTGCATACTAAACTTGCAGAATATCAGAGAGTTTTTGAATCAAATGCCAACTCAGCACCTTCACTTTCTCGGTGGTAAGTCATAAACGAAGAGGAAATATGATATCATATCACAATATCAAATGTTGAACGTGTAACAACCGATAATTATCACTAATTACGATTTTAGATGTATGTCGTTAAACAGTATAAAGAGTCCTTTTCTAATTTAAAGTTGAATATACTATAAACTTATAAAGTAAATTACAATTAGGATTTTTGACAAATTGTCATTTGTAAACACTTTTGAGAAGAATTTAATTAATCCCGTTGCTCTTGCAACGTTGTTGTTAGCTTAGTCTAGTTATAAATTGATAATTAACAACTCCATGTTTTCAATTCTCAGAGACAGGAATGAAGTTCGCTGATATCTGAAAATGTTGAAAACATCCGGATTTTCAAGACCAGACGGAAATAGTAAGATTTTGCCGTAAAACAGTCAACAGTTGGAACTGCGTTGTTTAGTAACTTCTCCTACAAGAGAATCAGTGTCCTCCAAGAGTTGGAAAGGATTCCACTTCCAAGCCGACAAATATGGTCACCGCAGTAAGTCAAATTTCATTTTTAAACCAAGCTCAATAATTTTCTATTCTTTTATCCTAATTCTCAGTTTTTTCCAATTTTCAACAACGATAACCCCACGCTCAAGATGAAAGCAAGCTATTATGCAAATAAGGAAAATATCAGGATATCCAAAGAACTCAAATAATTTGTACTTACCTCGTGAATAATTTTGCAACCTTTAACTGGACCAATTTGTGAAAATAATACGACCAAAAACTCTTCACTCATTTGGGCATCTAAGTTACCCACATATAGAGTTCTCGGCTGAGTCTCATCGCCGATTTGAATAGAGTCTGGAATCTAAATAGTGACGAAGTTAAAATAAAAACAAATTCAGCTGTCATCCTCTTGACAAGTACACAATTTGGAGAAATTTGCCGGGATGTAAACAATGCCTTTAGATTATTATTCCTTTTTCTTTTGAACCAACACAACTAGGCTCCAGAACGATTAGTAATTTTTCTCCACTATTTTCCATCGACCTAAGGTCATACTTACCGAATTATCGCTGTCCATGTCAAAGCCTAGGTCAAAGCAGGAAAATAATTGCTAAGGCACTTGATACGGGCAGCCGGGAAACACTACAACAGTTGACTTTTGCCTCGACATTGATCGTAAACCTCTTTCCCAGGTGCGTGTGGTTTACAGAATGCGGTCCATTTTTCCCCTTCTCCACATGGGCCGACTGGCGCTGCAACCACAGCTTTTTGATTTCCTTGTCATTTTCTTATGGAATCCCCTCTTTTCCCTGAGATGAGAGACAGACAAAGGTTTCTTTCCAGTGGTTTCACTTAAATAGTTACCTGAATCCCATTAATTGTCTTCGTAAAGAGACATTCTGTGGTGGAAAACTTTTCCCCTTTCTTTTCATATATCCGTATACCAATTAGCTAGTCAACTTACTTCAATTAGTGCACTAATGTTGGACTAAACTTTTTGTGTTTTTTTTCAGAGCCGGTCACCGGTGAATGGAACGTGTCAGAAAAGCGGAAATGGAATTAGTCAGTATGTGTTAAAACGTGAAGCCAGCAGTGGAATGTATTTTGAAGTTAGTCATTGGTCATTTGTTTGATTGTAAATGTTGAATGTGCTATTATGGAACAAGGAAAATAAATAATTGAAAGCTAGTAAATTACAAGCAAAATTTCTGTATGTGTTTTTTTCTATTTAGTTCCATAGTTTGCCCAAAAGGGAAATAAATTTGATGAATTTGAACCCCATAAGAGATTTGATGATTGAGGAATGACTTTAAATGAAGAAATGACGGTTGATAGTCCAGACTTGGATTTATTTCGTAGCAAAAATCAGTCCATCTAGATAAGTTTTATTGCTCGGTCACAAAGATTGAGTGGTCACAAAGCTCGAATTATTAGTGTCATGATTGAATTCAATTACATTACGTCATCACGTAGAATATAATAGCAAGTTATATTTTTTTGTAAATGTGGATGTGCATAAATATCATACGTTGTCAATGATTAATGTTATACAATAGTAGTTTAACATTTGTGTTCATGAGTCACGACATAAAAGTGTTAAATGTACATATCTAGTGTGTGCATATATTTTTTCTATGCTAGTATAGGTAATATAATCATTGTGTTTATAATTTATAAAGGTATTAAGCTATTTAGGAATCAGAAAATGACTTGACGAACTCTGGATCAAAAATGACTCCAGTTGCTGAATGCTCTGGGCTATCCGGTGGGGTTAGTACTTCTTCAAGAGGGCGAACCCCTTCAAGCTCAAAATACTCCTGTAGAAATAGCCAAATTAATGTTGTAATTGTTAAAGTTAACCATTGTGCTTTATGTCAAATAATAGAAACATTACTTTTCCCGAAGCAATGGACAAAATACGTCCAATATCTTCTACGAGATCTGAGAATGTCGGCCTGCCTTCTGGCTTTTCTAACCAGCAGTCTCTCATTATTAAGTACCTGTTGTTTAAAAAATAGTTATCATTTGTACCCATTGAAATTTGTTAAAACTTTATTTGCTTGTGTTTATGAGAATTAATAACGTACAACTCTGTTGGACAGTTAGAAGGCTGGCTCATCCTGCGACCTACTTTTAAGAATTCCAAAAGTTTCGACACATCCGGCATAGATGGATAAGGAGTTCCTCCAAGAGTGACAATCTCCCACAGAAGAATCCCATAAGACCATCTGCAGTTATTACATTGATAATTATTAAATAATCTAAAATATTAGGATAACTAAGACTGATATATAATATTATCATTTGATAACTTACACATCCGAGTGTGTAGCATACATTCTGTAAAACAAAGTCTCAGGGGCCATCCATTTAACCGGTACTCTTCCATCACTCTTCTTTCTATAGTAGTCATTTGCAAATCTCGTCATTCCAAAATCAGCAATTTTAACAATTTTGTGGCAAGAGACTAGCACATTTCTTGCTGCCAAATCTCGATGAACATACTAGACCAAGTGTACAAAGCAAATTACTGTATAATTCTCACACATATTTTTATTTAATTTGACCATGACTAGAAAACCAGACAACTTACCTTCCTCTGGGCAAGATATTCCATTCCTCGGGCTACCTGGTAGGCAAAAGACATTAAATCTTTGAAAGACAAAATGTCATCTTCCTCCTCAGAAACACATGTACTTATCACGGGATCAATTGAAATGATATGGTGGGCTGCAGGATCTGACGAATTTTTGTTGGGAATTTCGTACATAAACTGTTCCCTGTGATTTCTTAGGTAGTCTCGTAAGTTGCCATTTTCTGCAAATTCCATGATTACAAGGAGCTCCCCACCTTTAGTGCAGCATCCGAGGAGATTAATGATGTTAGTATGTTTTCCAAGCTCCTTCATTATCTCCATTTCGGATATTAAATCTATAAGTTCAGCATCGCTATGGTTATCTATACACAATACAAAATACAGTCATATAAAAGGTTAGTGAACACATGACTTTAAATTGCTTTTAAATATTTATCTCTAGTAAGATCCTTAAAATACCTTTTAATGTTTTCACAGCGACAGTAGAGACAGTCCCCTTTTCCATGATTCCTTCCGCCGATCCCAGTTTAACTTCTCCGAAGGCCCCTTCTCCAAGATAACTTCCGAGTTGTAATTTCTCTCTTGGGAACTCCCAGTTCAGATCTATTGGTAACTCATATTCCTGTCCTACTTTATTTCCGCTGGTTACACTTTTGATGGTAATTTGAGGAATCAGCTATTCAAAAAGATTTTAAAAGTGTTAACTTGTAATCTACTTGAGCATGTTTGGAGAAAATAAAAAGCACTTACTAATTCGCTTTCCTCGCTCTGAACTTTGTCAATATGAACAACTTTTGTGTATCCTTGCATCATCTTTTTTTTATCCAATGTCCTCCTATATTTACAAATTTGTTTAATTAAACTACTACTCATAAACTTTTTTTGTACCTGTCAAACTAAATTTGTTTTCCGCACTTGGTACTGATTCTCTTCAAACAGTAAAGTAGCAAGCCACACAACAGGAAGAATCCGAAACAGGCCGCACCTAACCCGAAAACGTACTCGTCCTTGTTGTTGTTTGACGTCGCTGAGGGAGGTGAAACCTCTAAAAGATTAAGTTAAAGATATTATAATTGTCATATTGAATTTGTATGGTTTTCGTTTGTCGTTGTAAATTACCTTTAACAACATCCACATATATTCTCTTTTCCTGCTTTCCAATCGAGTTCATAGCGATGCATTTGTACCAGCCAGCATCTTCATAAGTCACATTTTCCAGTATAAGTATATGCTTGTCCAGCGCATGTTCAAAGTCTGAGAGACGGGACTGGAGTGATAAATATTTGTTCTAATTATTGACATATTAATATTCTTACTTCCACATAGTTTCTACGTTTTCACTCAATTTCCTACGAAAGATACGAAAATTCATAAGATTTCCATGCACAAATGAATTAACGGTAGATGGTGAAGTGATCAAGCTAAAATTTGCGTGCCACACTACTTCAACTACACAGGAGGAAAAGTGTATCATTATTTTACCAAAGTTAATGAAAAGAATAAAAGTTAATTGTTTAAAAGTGAAGCCGGTCTTGAGTGGTTTACAATAATACTTATTTATTTTGGCAGTTAATACATCGGCGCTAAAGTTTCTTCTACTGGAGGCTTGCTTGGAGAAGGTGAGTTTTGCTTGGTTAGGCGAGATATACTAAAAAGAGCTTCTTATTGGTGGATCACTTGCTGGAGTGGAGAGTAAGTTTTTAGCTGAATAAATTTTTACCTTGACGGGCACACTCTTCCTTATGTCATCCATATCCTCCTTTGCCCAATCTATAAAATACTCTGCGTTACTGAAAATCTTTGCCTCGAGAAGCAGCCTTTGTCCAACAAGGATGGTCTTATTGTCAGGAAATTCGGAAAATATCGGTGGTGCATGTGCCACAACTAAAATGGTGAAAATTGAGGTGAGCATTTGTTCTTTTTTTGAAACACAAAAGAACTTGCGACAAGTTCACACAGATTGCGAATACTTTTAGCTACAATTAATTATCTTACAATATGGCACTCCGCGTTCAGTATGTGTCATGCAAATTTAAGCTTGTTATAAACATATTTAAGCGATAACTCTCCTATCTCCACAAAATATTTTATATCTCTAGTTTCATGGCGATAATTACATAGTCTCTTTTTCCTATTATTATTTCACGATGATCAGATAAGTTTGCAATTTTCCTTGATTCTTTTAAATTATTATTTTTTACCTTAACCTCCTCACTCCCGTTTTCATACTCTCTGACAAATTCAATGTCAAATTCGTGCCCTCTCGTCTCAGAAATCACGTCACATTGAAGTGTTACATTCTGACCTACTTCCACTGATTGATTTACGAACCCTTTGATTACTGGAACGGAGGCAACTCGGTCTGGAATTAGGGGAAGGGTAAACAATTTTTTTTCTTGAATGCTTTTTTAACTCTTTATATCTCAAAATGGACACAAGTTTGACAAACCTTCACCGATAGAAGAAAATTAGGAAGAAACAAAACTGAGTGTGAGGATGAAGAAATCAAAAAACTAAAATGTGAGACCTCCACCATATCCTTTATCCCTATTTACCCTCACCAAATAAGCCAATTCCATCTGCATTTAGATACTAGTCTGGTACTACTCAGGTTGCCCCAAAGCATTCTACATCTGAGAATGCACAGTGTATTGCCTTACTTATGTACTAATAAACCCATTTTATTTAACACCTCTACCTGCTAAAACGCTGGTTAGCATACTTCAAGCCATGCTTTTTTTAAATTATTCGCAAGCCATACTCAATTTGCTAATGTCTAATTACAATTTCACTTGTAAGCATGTTAATTTTTCAAGCTGTGTTTAATACAAATGCACCAAATTTTACAAGCAATTCTACAAGTTTTTTTAAAAAAAAAACATTCATCTTACGTGCAACAACCAAGAAAATTTCAAATGACAGCGTGCTATTTCCATTGGAAATTTGACAATTGTATACAGCTTCATCATTTTTAGCCACATCTTTGATAATAAGGGAGTTCTTTTCAATTTTATGATGGTAACCATATGACTTAAAAGGCTTTCCATCCTTCAACCACTTTACATCTGGTTTTGGCTCGCCTGAAAATGATTAGTAAAAAAGTTAGCCGCTTTGTGGTTTTACTTGGGAAAAGTAATTTCTAGAAGGACTAATGAAAGCTTACCTTTCGGATAACAATGCAAAGTTGCAGTTGTTCCCGCAGTGCGAACAATGTAATGGGTCATCTTCCTCTTTTTATTATTCCATATATCAAAGCATAAAAACGGATTGACACTCCCAGTTTCCTTTTCATCCCCTTCTCCCTCAGTGGAATTTCCATCTTTGCAATCCATCTCCTTATCTTTAACCTCTTCCTCGTCATCATAGTCTGCATCGTCCACCGGTTGTTGAACAACGTTGACACGTACTCTACGATGGAATCGGACACTTCCTGTTTTGCTGTAAACTTCACATTCAAATACTCCTTCGTCGTCTTTATTTACCCGGTCCAGCTGAAGCCTATTGGGCAATGGATAGAAGAATTATTACCCTTTGAGGATTTTAATTCCCAAAACATATCTTACTCCGAGGGAGGGCTTACGTGATTCTAGTAAAAACATATCTGGCATAATCCTCCGGCTCCATTCTTTTCCCATCTTTGAGCCACAGGGTGTTATCCGACTCTTGAAATTCGCTTCCAGACAAGCAGATAATTTTAAATTTACTCTGTTTCGTAACATTCACGCTTGCATTTCCACCCACGGAAAGATCTATAATTTAACGGAAATGTATTTATAACAGCGCTCTTTGCAACCCCTTCATGGTAAAACTCATTATTATCCCAACTGTCAAAAACTGCTCCATATCATCATCCAATCTAACAAGGGAAATTGATCGACATTCACAAGTGATTGGATAATTGCATTAAAATGAGCCTTTTTTTCCTCGGACGGAAATTTCCATAAAAAACTAAACACATTTATAATAGCCATCTCATGCAACCCGCTCAAAATCCTTTTGCCTTCAATTGAATAATAGCCTTTTCACAAGTTTGTTCTCTCTACATCTATACAAAAATCCTTATTTTCTTCCCCTACCATTTCTCCAATTGAATTTTAAGCGTGGTAAAGTACAACCACTTTTTTTCAGCTTCTCTGCTTTCTTTCATAACATGAAAAGATTCTCATTCCCCACCTCGGGAAAAAAATCCGTTTCAAATATCACTTGTAAACTGAGCCTTGCCTGGCAAAGCTGGATATTATGAGAGATTATTGGTAGCTACTGGGCCTTGTTTCATATACATTCATTTCTGGATTCCACCCTGTTGCTCTCCACAGTAGCAGTCAAATTACCAAGCTTTAAGAGAGAAAAAAATACGGTATAATACCCAAGTGAAGTGGAGAAACTCCTCTCTCTCTCTCGTTTTATTGTTCCACTTCAACTCTCAGAAAAATGGAGGAACAAAGAAGCTCATTTAAAACTTTGTCAGCATATTGCTCCACATTCATTAGGAAAAGATGGCAAGACAAGGTTAACATTTTTGGTGACTTGACTTTAACACTCGTTTTAATACAGCTTCTCAAAACAGCTAGCAAACTTATGCATGTATATGCAACCCTGTATCTTTTATTTTCATGTTTTCTAAAAGGCCAGGAGTTTAGTCGTGGTGTGAGGAAAATGCAAAATTGGAAGTTGAGCACGAAACACGAGTCTCTTTTCTTTATAGCTTATTTTCCAAGCATAAATTGTGAACTGCTTTAAAACCATTATATAATATGTTCCATCCTTCCTGCAGTATGTCATAAGGGAAAAATATTCGTTGTAATATATGCTCAAGAAATAAATATGCAATGCGCATTTTGATGTAGCCACTTCCTAGAAATGGCTTGTTATTCTTTTAGCCTTGACGGGAGAAAAATAATATTTTCTGTGTTTGGTTGAAAATATTCAAATTACACAAGTAATTAAGTATCCCTTATCATTCCCTTATCATTGAAGCTTCTATTGTGTGCATGTTCTTTGAGTCAATTTCCTCTCCTTTTATAAATTTTCAAATTGTTTACATTCAAATCATTAATCGTGCTCACTCGGCAGCTCCCCACGGGAAAAAACTTGGGGAAGAAAAGAAGGGGAAAAGTGTGTATCGTGTATCCTGTGATTTGGCAAAATGTCAAGAAATCATTCATTCAACTTTAAAACCTCCACACACACAAATCTCCTCGACCAAAGAAATATCATCCTTTTCCTAATCTTAACCATGTATCTTCTTCTATATGCATGTGTAATGAGAGATGAAAAACTAAACTTTATTTCTATTAGCTTATCACAACCAACCCATGATGAAAGAGAGAGAGAGGGAGAGAGAGAGAGAGCGATTGGGAAAAATATGAGAGGGTATTAAATGGATGAAGACAAAGTTTTACAAATGTAAATCTCGTTATAAATGCGAGTAGTAGTAGAAGTAGTTTTTTGCTCTTGTATAATTTAAGAGAAGCGGAGTTCATCAATAACAAACATGATTACCACGATTTATATATGACGTATTATATAAATGATTATCCTCATCCATATGATTAGGCTAACATGAATACCTATCAAAAATGTTTCCATCCTCTCAACGAATATGTTGCTCAAGGTGCGTTTTAACTTAATCCTAATTAAATCCTAAATGCTAAATACTTACTAATTCGATTCCGATTCTCGGATCCACTCCCATCCTCAATCTCCTTGTCTGGGGATAACGATCCAAATGTCAAACGGAGGACAAGGAGGAGAATCCCGAGAGAAGTTGCAATATTTAGAGTAAACATGAGATCTTTGGAAAATCCACAGGGATGGCTTTTTGAAGAAGGAAAAAATAATAACTTTTGAAACGAAGCAGACAACCCAGGATCACCCACACGTCACATTAGATCTCCCTCCTTTTCACCATTTTTCCTTCATCATTTGAAACCTCACTTTTTTTTCAGTTGCTGGGAAACAGACACAAGGAAAACTCAAAATACTCGAGTATAACCTACTTCACTATTTTTACAGGAGGGTTTGTCTTTTAGAGAAAAAAAAATTAAAGAAACAACTATATATTTCTCTCCAGCACATAGACACAACAGGACAAATAGCTTCCTGTGATTTTCACGTGAAGAGGATCCACCAGAGTGAGAAAATATGTTGAACCTTTCTATCCGAAGGCTGAACAGTTACTGGTTTCTTCATTTGCAGGAATGAATCCTACGATCCGCGTCTTCAAGAAGTTTACTTGTTGTGATGTCTGAGGATGGCATATGATATGAATATTCTCCTTTTTTCTCAACTTTCTTATACCCTCAGTCTCGCTACTGCATAAGAGAGTATATATATGTATATATGTCTTGCACAAGTTATATCCCTCATCATGTCACCATCCACATTTCGCCTTCATCCATGGATCGCTAAGTTTGTGCAGATGTGTGTGCTTGTGTGTAAACTCATAAAATGGAATACTCAAACTTGCTCAAGTAACCCTTCTTTGATTCCAAACACATAGAGTTTTACAAATTTTCAAAACAGAAGGAGATATTCATACGGGTATATTCATATTCATCCTTGTGGGTTGGAGGAGCCCCAGCACTAGCTCAAATCTCTGCCCTGTCCTGTCATTCATCCAATATGGGATGCATGCATTCACGTAAAATTCTCTTCCTTCCTTACAAACTCACTCTGCTCAAGTATTCATCATAAAAATACACACTACAAAAGTCTCACAGAAAAAAAATATTATTAGGGAAGTAAAAGAGAGAGAATATAATGAACTTGATGTTAGAGTCATCTGGAAATTCTCTTTTTTTCTCAATTCAACCAGAAAGTAAAGCTTCTTACAACGGAAAGGGTGTTAAGAAAAATTCCGTTTAAAATGAAACCCACGGAAAAAGAACGGGAAGGGGATGACTCATTTCATTTCTTATCTGGATTATTTATTCTTTTATGATTTTTTTTTACCTTTTTTTCCTTAATAAGCAGTGGAAGGGACGACTTTCTTTGAAAATTTGTACTTTTTTTCCTTCTTTTGTCAAGTCCAAATGTATATATATCCGTGTTTTATTCTTCCTTTTTTCACAATAGTTGAATTCAACTCTTGATTTGATTTTTAAAGGAAATCGAGGACAAAGTTTAATTGGAGACTTTTGTCAAAGCTAAATTTCCTTTCGCCGAGTAAGGCTTATATTATTGCTGAGTTGAATGGGGCATCTAGAGAGGAAATGAGTTTGAGATTTTTTTGTAAAAAGTACAAAGTCAGCTCTTTCTAATCTATCTGTCTTTCTACAAGCTTGAAATTTGTAAGGGTGCCAAAGTAAGCAAATTGTTTGTTTAAAAGAGGATGACATGAGAGGAAGGCATAGATTTTTCCTGAGGACGTATAATATCCCTGCATATAAATTAACCAACTTCCTGTCTTCTTCAGTCTTGAAGAGAGATGAGCTGAGTGAGATGTATTTGCCAGATGCTGCAATTACCACAAGACTTCCTCAATAATATCCTCTCGCTTTCAATCTTGGATCCAGAGATCCAGATGCTTTTCACATGTATACTTTCATTCACTTCGTCTCTCCTTAACGAACTCGGTAGTAATAAGGATGGCTAATGGTATCACATGGAAAGGAGAAATGGTAGAGTAATTTCGATGCAACAGATATTTGTATCCCATTTTTCGAATGCTTGTGATGTTTTTGAAAAGGTAAGAACTTTGCATTACGACGGTGGATGGGAGCTGACGATGTTTAAAAATACTGTGCACATTTTTTCAACCTTAAGCACAAGTTTATTTTAACAGAATATCGCTAATATACAAGAGAAGAGAATTGGTGTTAAGTTGTAGATAAATTGTTAATTGTACAGGCTTCAATCAGCAATCAGTGTCGTCTGTGGGAGGACCTTGGTCGTCAAGATTGAGCACTGTTTTTTCTCTGCGATTCTCGAATACCAAGTCGTGTACTTTAAGAGAGTTTGACTTTCTACCTTTGACATGACTAACTACGCACAAAATTATGAGAGTTAAAACATTACAAAATAGAAAGAAAGCAAGAGCCATGGCGAAATAGAGATAGGCTATTGTAGAGTCTTGTAAAATGTTGGGCAAAAGTGCGGAAACTTTTAAAGAGTGGTGGATCTCATACTTTTCAAATATTTCTATAAGGAGGCTTGTAGACGTTGTGAATAATTTCATGAGGTGGGAGGCTTGGAGGATTTTATGAGTTTGGGGACACGCGACGCTGAGCCGGAAAACAGAATGAGGTTGGGTATATGATAGGATTCCCTTTTCACTGAGAACTTTATCAATGTCAAAGTCCAAATCGTGAGTTACACTCAAGTGGAAAATATCCTCGAGGTCGTGTACTAAATTACGAGATTGTGCTTGTGCTTCTTCCCGGGGTAAATTGGAAAATAGGTCAATTTTTTCCTCTGCCTTTACATAATATATAAAGAGCTTAGAAGTGTCTAAAAGAATGTTGGCATTTGAGATTGTCAAATTAGCTTCGAAATATCCACCGCCTTCTTGAACAACATTGAAATTCAAAGAAATCACTCCACTTTTGGGGTTCACAAGGAACAAAGGGGAATCCAAAGGGATAATGAATTCGTGATGCATATATTTATCGTATAGGTGGAGGGGTGATTCGATTGAAAATGTTAGATTAGCGTCAGGATCTACACTTATCGCTTGAGTGAGAGACAATTCAAGTAATTGAGTTCCGTTTTTATTCCCCGCGGAAATCCCTCCGGCATACTTTTTCCGACTAAATTTAATTTCATCTTTTGAGGCTGCTAGCGTTGGCTCTAGTAGTTAAAGCGAAGTTAATTAAAAATTATCGTTTATAAAAAATTACTAAAAAGATTGTGTAAATGGTGAATTACTTGTAACTGTGACTCGAACACTTTTCACTGTCGATTTTTGAGGAATGCCTTCATCTGTTGCTGTTACATTTAGAGTATATTTTCCAGCCATGCCTTTTAGAGATGTGGAGGAGACAATTTCCCAGTAGTTGTTGTTCCTTTTGACTAACTTGAACGTAGTTTTGCTACTGTTACACGACAGATTTACTCTAACTTGTGAGTTGGGACTGTTGATTTGATCCCCTATTCAAGGAAAAAGGGGCAATTAAGGAAGGAAATAAGCCACAATTGAAAAATGTGCAAATATATTACCATCTCTAACTTTGAAGGAGATAACTACCCCTTGAAAATTTTCCTTTAGGATGAGACTCCCAAGTTGGGAAACATTGATGGGTGGTTTCACTGACTCAAATAGAATTTCAGGAGAGTGATCATTTACATCCAAAATGTGTACAGTAAGAATGGTCTTGGCACTGCGACAGTTTTGTCCAAATGTAGATTCAAAAGTTCCATTAAAGTTGTCCACAGCTTTAATACTTAACTTATATTCGTCCTCTGTCTCGTAGTCTAATGATTCCACAAGTGTGACAGAGCCAGTGATAGGGTCAATGGCGAATTTCTCATGGAGGGAGTTCCCCTGTAGGAAATATCCAACAGTGCCAAAAATCCCATCGTCAGCGTCATTTGCTACAACTTTGGTTATTATCTGTCCAACTGGAGTATCCTCAGGAATAGTTAGTATCTTGTTAGAGTCAGTGAACACAGGCTGTGGAAAAGAGTTTTTTAAGTTGACATTTTTTTTCGAAAACACATTAATATTCTTGTTTGAACTTACAGTGTTGTCGTTCTCATCAAGAATTTTGACAAAAATGGGAACATCCTTTGTAAGTCTTTTCTCTGATTTGTTTTCTGTCGCTCGTATTGTGATATTAATCCAAGGACAAGTCTCCCGATCAATTTTCCCACTCACTTTTAAATCTCCAGTTGTCGAATCAATTTCAAGTGGAGGGATAGCCAGGCTTGAACCAGGAATCAATGAATATTTTATCCCTTCCCCTTTTGAAACTTCACTTTCCGCCTTAACCTCAAGTATTACAGTTCCCAATGGAGAATTTTCCAGAATTTCTGAGCTAAATTGATCATCACGAAATTTTGGTGGGTTATCGAATACGTTCACAATATCTACAATTACATAAGCAACATCGTCCTGAGGCATGTTCACAATCCCTTCTACATCTGTCACCTTAACAGTGAGCCATAGCTTGTCCATAATTTCGTAGTCGAACGGCTTAGCTCCCGTTGTCAAAAGGCCAGTTCGATTATGAACATTAAAATAGTTGTTCAAGTTTGTCACGTTAGCATCCTTTCCATTCTTGAATACTTTGGCAGTTGTAAAGTTAACGGTATACCGTAGCGCAGCAGTTGTGTCTGGATCGGTGGCATGTAACTTAGCAATAATTTCACCTGGAGAGGTATTTTCTTCCATTTTAAAGTGATAATCTTTCCCACTGCTACAAACAGCTAAGTCATTATCTTCTTTAAAGACCTCTGGGAAAATAAACCGGGGGGGTTTGTTATTAACATCTTGAATGATCACTTTCACCATTGCATTTTTCTCACTTCGTAAACCCACGTCATCCCTTGCGCAAACTTCAATTTTGTACAAAGGCTCTCCATCATAATCTAAGGGGGTCCCTTGAACAAAGGAAATTACTCCGGTGGACGAGTTGATGGAAAATTTTGTCGAGTCTTCTCCACCAACAATGCTGTATGTGATTTTATTGTAAATTGCGGAAATGTCTTTGTCCTCAGCAGAAACTTGGAGGATTGCCTTGTCTCCATTAAAATTTTCGGGGATTTTTATTTCATAATAATTTTGACTAAACTCTGGCCGACAGTCATTCTTGTCGAGGAGGATTAGAGTGAAATTTGTTTTTGATGTGAGCCTCGGATTTCCCAGGTCGTACGCTTGAATGGAATAATTGATTAGGATTTTCATCCCATCAGAATTCCAATTTCCTTGAGGAGAAAAGATTTTGGCGATTGATTCAAAATCAAAAGCTTTCCCAATTCGGATTTGGCCTGTGGTGGGATTAAGCTCAAGAGTGGAGTTTTCCGCAGAAGAGGAAATTAAAAATTCAACTCTGCTATTCTTCGTGCCTATTGTGATGCAATATTAAATACTTGAAATTCTCATTGAGCAATGACAACAAAAATTAATTGAATTTTGCCTTTCTTTACCAAGTTGATCTTTATCATTTGCAGAGAATAACACGGGGAGAAGAGTATTCTCAACGTTTTCATGTATCTCAGCTTCGTAGAAGGATTGAAGAAATGTTGGTCTAATTCAAAAAAAATATAGTTTAATAATGCATTCAAGTGAAATTAATTTAAATGCCGAAATGTTCCATTTTCTCACTCGTTATCATTGATATCCTCCAGCTCTACAGTGATTACGGTAAAATTGCTGCATTTGAACAAGATTTACAATGAACTAGTTTCTGTTTTTATTTTATTTTACTAGTCCCTATTCAGTTTAATCTAGTTATACCTGTTCCCCTTTCCCCCAAGATCTCGAGCTTCCACTGTAAGAAATAAGGAGGGATATAGTTCTCTATCAAAAATAGAGGAATTTTCTTGTCGTACAGTTATTTGCCCAGTTTTTGTATCCAAGTGTAACCTGAAAAGAAAATTTAGTTATGAGAAGTTCCAATTGAAAAGCTACTGCCACTTTTCTTACTCATCCGCTCCCAATCCTTTCAAAGTAGTGAAGCGGATACCACGAGTGCCGAAGTATCCTGTGTCTCTATCGCTAGCTTGTACTGTAATGACTTCCAATCCTATTGGAGGATTTTCTGGGATTTTTGCCCAGTAGTTGTTGCTGGTAAATTCTACAAATTAAAGTAATAGCTTTTGAAGTCAACTGTTCCGTTTTTTAAAAGGAATATGGATCAAGGGCAAAAAAGCGACAGTAAACCTGGAGCGTTGTCATTCACATCTGTAATAAGCACGGAAACTGTAATGATTGTACGATTCTTAGAGCTATCTTCGGCAATCAGGTAAAAAATGATTTCTACAAAACGTGAAAGCAATTATTGTTTTATTTGTTTGCAACTAAATAAGTTCACATTGGTTTCCATCCTATAAATTTCCAAAGCTTACCTTTTAAAGATTCATAGTCTAGTTGATACAAATCTCTGACAATGATTTGAAACCTAACTTTGGCATAGCCTTGCTTCGGGGTTACTTCAAAAGTGCCACCTTCCCCGTCGACGTATAATTTAATTAAGCTCTTCCCACCCTAATGAATAATGATGATGACAGTCTTGTAATGCTTAAATTCATTGGGATAGTTACGTGTAATTTTGACAACAATTTTGCATACCAAATCATTATCATAAACTTCAGGAATAAGTCCTCTGTTAAAACTGACGGGAAAGCCAGGCGGGCTATTTTCCGGAATGGAACCTTGATAAGTTTCATTGCGAAATTTGGGGCTGTGTAACAAGTTACAATTATCATGAATTAATCCTTCGTTATAATCTTGGCGTTATTTCTCTATTTACAAAATAAAATCTCACCTTTCATCCACATCAATTATGCCGACAACAATTTCCGTTTGCACGAAAGGCTTTGGAAATCGCTTTGAATCTTCCTCGATCGCCTGTTAAATGTTATTTTATTTTAAGATAACTTTAAAATTCAAAATTACCACTTTACATTTTAGCTACCCCGTTTTACTTTTATTTTTAGTGTGTACGATCCTTCCGCAGAGGTTTCATAATCTAATCCGGCTTTAGTTGTGATGGTCCCAGATTCCGGATCAATTTCAAAACGATCTTTTTCATTAAGCAGCTCATATGAGATTCTACTATTAACCCCAACATCTCCATCTTTAGCTCTGACTGCTCAAATACGAATACATTTGGTATCGTTAGTGAAACAATATCTCACCCTTTTTCCAAATACATACTTTCATAAGAGAAAAAAAATCCATTTCACCTTCACAAACAACCGTTCCACGGCGAACATCTTCACGAAGTTTTGTGAAAGGCGGAGAAGACAAAAATACCGGGTCGGTATCGTCCATATCCACAACTTTCAATGCGATATCAATTTCAGTTACCCTTGCCTGCATTTATATCAAGTTATTATGAACAATATCATTTTTTTCTATAAAAAATATTTAGCAAAAAAAATTGTGTATATTTCTTTTTATCTTTACCTCCTCATGTTTTAGAGGATTATCACTTGCAATCAGCTTAAGCTTATATTTTGACTTTTTCTCAAAGTCCAACTGCTTCAAGAGATGCACTACCGCATAGTTATTTACTACAGAGATATTAAAGCGACCTTCATCTTCTGCATCCAACTCTAAAGAGTACAATACCTAAGGAGAAGTTTGCCATTTTTATTATTCAATCATATATAACAAGTTTGACTATTTAAAGATCAATTGTACTTCGCCATTAGGACCCTCATCAACGTCTTCCGCTTTGGCGTTAGCGATAACAAAAGGAACTTGCCCGTTCTCAGGTATTTCTACTGTGGAAGGGAATGGAGAAAATATGGGGCTATCTGAAACACGACGGAGACAGCAAAAAACTTGAGGACTTGAAGCATAATATTTAAAGTTTTTTTTTAAAAATCAGTTACTTACTATCGTTAGCGTCTTCAATGATAAGCAGCAATGTTTGAGTAGTTGGCTTTGGCGATCTACCATCTGTTAATGAAGCTTCAACAATGTATTCTGAAACTTTCTATAAGTTTTCATCACTTTCCTTATTACCATATTGTACTGTTTTTTGCAATGTATGTCTACACCGATATTACGCATTTTTGTTACCTCTCTATCAAATTCCTGCTGGAGAACCAAATTTGCCTCCATTTTGGAAATTCTGTCGAGTCTAAATATATCACCAAGTTTGACACGTTCCTCTCCGGAAATGTTAAAAGTCAAAGAGTCACCATCTCTGTCGGTTCCTTTGAAACGGTGAATTACACTTCCCACAGGGGTAGTTGAACCTTCCAAATATTTTGTTATGACGATATCCTCCCGGGGGCTGAAATCTGGCATGATGTTCGAAGACGTGAATTTAATCATTAGCAGAAAGCACAAGCTTAGTCGGATATGCAATCCCTGCCAGAGCCAAGATTGGCTATTTCGGATGTTGATCATTTTTAAAAAAAAAAAGCTAATATGTAGCTATCGCGTGTAGTTAACGGGAAGAAGGGATTCGGTTCGGTAGCACAACTTCAAGTGAGGAAAATTTCTCAAAGATATTTGTTTGTATTATATAATATGCATATTTGTATTGTTTCGTTTTAAGAATGATTTCACAATCAAGGTCAAGGATGAAGGTGAAATACAATGTGAAATATTTAATTGTCATGTTTTATTTTTAGTGCTACGATGAAATACCTTTCTACCCTAATAAAACTATTGATGTTTTAAATATTTCAAAATGAGCTATACGATAATTTATATGCAAGTATTGGATTTCCCTAAAAGATGCGAGTAAGTGAATTACAATGCAAATTTCAAATAGGTTCAAGCTCGAGTTTGTTTTCTGCTCGAGCCCCAAACCCTACCAAGTTACCTTACCTGCATACCATGAAAAAAAATTGTTGATAGGGAAGTGCCAAAGTGTGATGAAACACATGTAAAAATGATTTTTCCACAAAACTCTTATGCTTTTTGTTGCAACCATATGTCACTAAAACTACAACAGTAACTACTTATAATAATTGCAATCTAAGTAAACTTCTATTTGGATTTTATTTGTTTATTTAAAAAACGTATATTTATGCATTACATTAAAACCAGCTATTACTCATTTAAGAATACGCTAGAAAAATTAGTAACATATAATTGTTTTCCTTTTTCTAATCCAACATCAACTAGATGTACTCATATATTACTAGCATGTATATATATATATATCTATATAGACAAAAGAAAAAAAATTATAAAGTTATTATTCACCAGGAAAATAAAATTAACCTAAACTACAACGTAAAACAAGAGTACATACATGATAGTCCTCAACTAGATAAATTTTATGGTTATCTTTTCGTATAAACTATAATTTTGTAACATAAACCATTATATTCTAATAAGCTACTTGATGTAAGAAAAGTACAATTTTGATGATGATAATATTGATAATTATGACTTAACCGTAAAGATGATTTTTAAAAATTAAAACACTGGGATTCATCTTCAGACTATTAACGCGAGGTTGGCATAAGAAGATGATTGGCAAATGAAGTTTCATCGAAATATATTTTGCCGCAGTGACATTGAAGTCGGTTTTCTTGATAATCAATTGTACAAAAAGCATGGATCTGTGGAGAAACTTGTTGATTATCGGCTATCACTCTATGACGCCTTGTTCGTCGTTTCTGCCTTCGTTCATCACGCAATAAGCGCCGGAGAAGTTTATCTGCATGTTTGTCATACGTAGGATTCGGTGTTTGATGAACCAAGTTCTTTCGTTTCTGACCTTTTTTTTTAGCAGGTGGTGCAATCTTGGGTTGAGGTGACGTAGTCGGAACTTGTGGTGGACCTTCAAATACCTCCCGAATGTGGCTTGGTTCTTGTGATTTCAGAATTGGGATAAGTAAATCATGTACTTTATTTGATATTGGAATCGGAACCGGATCATGAAGGCTGAATCCTTCTTTCTCCGTAACTTGTGTTTGACAGCGAGATTCAAACAATTGGAGGATCGCTGGCTTACCTTTTGCTTTTAAAGGCTTCCCAGGCCGTGCTTTTGGTCGGTTGAACCGTGGTCGTCTTCGTTTCCCCTTGGGTCGTCCTGGTCCTCGTTTCGCCTTTGGAGGAGGCTTCGATGGCGGAAGTAGGATGGCTACATCCATTTTGTCTGTCTTGGCTTGTTTTTCAATGCTAGAGCCAACTAACTCAGAACCATTGTTGGTTCGCTTTTCCGTCTGCAAAACCATCTGCATAGATCCATTCGATAACTTAGCTATCCCTTCATTTCTACGGGAAGATAAGAAACAGGAAGCATTGAGTATTGCAGTTATTTTACAGATTTAGAAAACTTTAATATTCTATGGATAATATTTTAGTGAATTACTTTTTTGTTGAAGCGGCTTCAACGCCCACCGCGAGAAGTTGAGGTTCACTTCTTCTAACGTTCTTCGACATCGGCCCAGTCCCATTTTGAGAGGATGTACCAGCAATATGTTCACCAGATGTTGCAATCCTTGAGCCCAACTTTGTAGCAAACTTTTTAGCTACTTCAGATAAGACTAATTTCTTGCCTGTCCTGGAATTGCTGATCGAAAATAGTGCCTTCTTCTTGTTGACGTGGTTGATATTCCTTGAACTTGAATAATCCACATCCGGCTCTTCTTCATCAGAAGTGTAGAGTATTTCGACAACTTCAATATCGGACATTTTGAAGGACATGTTCCTATTGTTATAAAGGATTTCTAATAAGATTCTTATTGTTGACATTGGGAAGTTATGGGAAGCGCTAATAAAGCACATATAGGAGTGAAAGTGTGAATTGAGCACATTCTTGAATGCAGTCAAGTTGTGTATATTGCGGTGCATAGGTAAATGCATGAAATGAGTTGAGATCTTAAAGTGGAACATAAAAAACAATCTAAAAATGATGATTGGGAAAAATGTATTTGAATTTCTGTCAAATTTGTATTTCAACTGTTTATACCAATCGTATGAAAAGCAAGTACTCTAGCACGAAGAAGTATAATTGAAATTAACATGCAAACATCGTGTATGCAAAACAAGTAAGATAACCTTATCCAATATGTAGTTCCTGCATACACCATTTTTTTGCAAGTTGACTTACTTAGGTACAAACTATGAAGGCGAAGGCTGCGTCTCACAAATAGTGTTATATGTCTTTTTAACTTTCGGTCCTTTTAGTAAAATATATTTGTGGCTAATATACAATGTAACAACAATCCAAATAAACAACCGCAGATAGCTTCTACGCTTATCAAAAAGCTCATGGAATCTCTAACTAAAATATATTTAAAGTCATAACCATGTTCCTCTGCTACTCCTCATTTAATACAATGGCACAAGGGAAGGTCATGAAAACAATATGTATTTATTTTACATGTTACTGTTCTATGTCACTTTAATAAAGTTTGCAATACAATACAATAATGATTTAATCAGGGTACAAACTTCAGGGTATTAAAACACAGGAAAAAACTAACCCTAAAACTTTTTTTTCACACAATATTTCGGCGTGTGTACTCGCATCCCTAATATCATTATTCAATCAGACTTAATAAAACTGGTGGATCTAAGCTATGGGTCCCTCCTACAACTTCCAGTCAACATGGAATTTAATGAAATTTTCACTGAACCTTCACTATGTATTATAGATCCCACAAATTCATTTTCAGAGAATTTAATAGACATTTAAGGGTTTAATTAACTGAAATTCTAAAATGTCGTAATCCGTGCAAAACAATGCATAACAGATCTGTTCAAATTTTCCGCTTATGATAAATGGGGTAATGAGGCAAACTATGATGCATAGATATCTACCCTCGCAATGACTATGCACGTAGTGTCGTTTATTTTGTAACATTATATACATTTTGAAAAGTATAAAGGGTTGTGTTGATACTTTTGATATCTTCATTTCACAGACTGCACGCAAT
>JAHZNA010003195.1:0-19979 GCA_027743935.1 Sinodicranocentrus sp. ZH6
TCAAATCGCTCATTCGATTTGAAAGCTGACGCACAACGGCACAACACATGTACGAAATGGAACATCAACAACAAATAGCTCTATATAAATATATTGACATTATTGACAATCAAAACAATTCGTAAGCTACAATTGTATATGGTCTAGTATGGTCCTGCAAAGTATTTTACAACTTACAACATGAAGACTGGCGTTTAATAGGAAGGACCCAACTCTATTTTATATTACCTACCGCACGCATCAGACAAACATACATACAAGTTCGTATCATTAATCCGCTCACCGCGCTAATATTTAAACTGTGATTTGACGCCAGAACATCCAACCTTAGCTGTGCGAAAGCTCAATTGTTGGCAGTGGGCACTTTCAAACAAGAATGCTATATATTAAATTGGTAAAACCCGAAGCTTAGGTACACACCATGTAAGTGCGATGAGGGGATTTATGGTATGGACTTGCATGGCATGTATGTAGTAGCCTCTCCCTCGCAGCCAAAGAAATCGAAGACTTTTTGTAGCTCGAAATATTGTGATAATGTCATTATTTTATAATGTAACTGCGTACAAGTTTTAAATTATATTTGAAATTTTTATATGAAGTTTGAAAAATGCAGTTTCTCGTTCTACAATGACAAATGTACTGTACAGTATCAATGTATTTTGTTTTTGTTTTTAGACATCATTTAACCATATATGCCTGAAAAAGGTTATCAAAGGTACATCACGAAAAACGTCAAAATTATTCAATGTGCTGATTGTCAAAATTAAATGGCGCAAACACAACGGCAACCTGCTCAAATGATGTGTACAACTTGCAATTATATCGTCGTAAAAACTTGCTGCACATATACATAGAAACTAATTTCTAGAGTAGTAGTAATAAGAAGGAGTA
This sequence comes from Sinodicranocentrus sp. ZH6, assembly GCA_027743935.1. Lineage (NCBI taxonomy): Eukaryota > Metazoa > Arthropoda > Collembola > Entomobryomorpha > Entomobryidae > Sinodicranocentrus > Sinodicranocentrus sp. ZH6. The sequence continues at coordinate 892 of JAHZNA010003195.1, forward strand.
GTTCGTATTTTGGGAAACAATGAGACAAACCAACAAATCGGTTTATTAAGAAGCGTACGTAGCTCTTTATAAAATCGTGTTTTCCGTGTGTCTGTGAATCTGTCAATCTGTTGGCAATCTCCTGGTCGTACGGTTTAACTTTTTAAAGTTCTGTTTTCGCTAATCCATATCTAGTGTTAGTATCTCAACACCTATTGTTTTTAGCCAAATCCGTCAGAACCGTTATAACGGCAACAATTAACGGTTTCGAAATTTAAATGCTCATATGTCGTGTGACATATCATTCGAAACCTTATTAAAAATTAAAATGAATGGTGTGTTTGATTATTTTAAAAATTACCGTTTGGTCGTTATAACGGTCAAAAACCTTTAAATCTTAATTTCTCGTAAACGGCTTTACATTTTCCCGTTCTGTTTTCACTAATCAATAACTACTGTTTTTAGCCAAATTTGCTACGCTCCTTTTTTCCAATATATTTGTATGGTTTATTAAAAAAGAAATTATATATGGCATGCGCTAGATTTGACAATTACTCACAATTGTCAGGTCAGTACAGCAGACACTTTTTTCTTTTTCTTCCCTATAAGAAGCCGATAGGTGTCAAGTGTCATGCCACATCAGTTCAGTTAGTAGCATATTTTCATTCGAAACTAACTTTGTGCAATAAAGACATTGGAATTGCAATTGCAAAACAACTACAATAAAATTGCGTTTGAAACATTTTCTGCACTCGGTACCCTAGTTGATTTAAATGATTTATTTAGTCAGGGAATACTGTTGGTTACTGACTGACAATGAGTTTCATCGTGCCCACTACATCCCACTTACAGCAAGTGTAGGATAATTAACATTTACTCGTCAAGCTTGGAAATTCGGACTAACAGTTGGGTTCCATTTGCGCCACTCGAAAAAGTCCAATAAGCAAATTATATTCTTACCCAGTCTTGCTTCATATTCGTCCTCTTTGATAAGACGTGCGAGACCAAAATCTGCAATTTTTACGGTATTTGACTCCCCAACCAGTACATTTCTAGCAGCCAAATCTCTGTGAATATAATTTTGTGACTCCAGGTATGCCATCCCACCGGCAATTTGAGCTGCCATATCGATGAGCTGCGGTAGCTGTAAAGTTTTTACAAAGCAATGAAGGAATATTATTAATAAAATGGCATAAGGCATAATTAGCAATCTAAAGTATATACATAATTCAGTCAGATGGCTAGTTGAGTCATATCATCTCAGGTGTTTTTTTAAGAATTTGTTTTATCCTACATTAAATCTTGCACTTTCAAAAACAATAAATTCTAGCATACTTTTATTTTTCGAATATTTAATGCAGATACAGAACAATTATCTGCAATTGAACTTACTTTCAGCATCCTCCCTTTTCCACTGAGATATTCCAGTAATGAGCCGTTCTTCATGAGCTCAGTAATGATGAAAATAGGCTCCTCCAAAGTGCACACAGCATACAACTGAATGAGCTTAGGATGACGAAGTTTCTTCATAATCTGTGCTTCAGCCAAAAAGTCTTTTGGGTCCATTGTGCCTGTATGAAATAAATTCAAAATTTAGATTATTTTGGGATGACAATCATTAGAAATAGAAATAGAACAATAATATTAGATAAAATATAGTAATCTATATTGTAAAGTAAATAAACTTAGCAAGCGGATATTTATTAATATTCAGAACTCTTAAATATGTACCACAGAAATTATTTTCTTGAATTGTTATTTAACTTAATTTTGCTCAGTGTCAGTCGCAAAGACGCAAATTCTTGAAAATTCTGTCTATGTCTAAAATAATAGGTAGTTTATTTTTGCATTCATATTTCATCAAAGCTTGAGATAAGGTCAACATTTAGTTATGACTGTTACAAGACTGCCTGTTCTGGGTACTTTGCGAACATCCACATCCTTAGCTTTTACGAGGAAACGGAAATGAATCCTTCGGAGAACTTACCCGGTTTCAGAGTCTTGATTGCTACTGGAGTTGTATTGTTCCATAGACCTTCCCATACTTCACCAAACTGGCCGTGGCCCAACTTTCTAAGGAATTTCAAGGAAGAACGATCAATTTCCCATTGATCTCTTGTATTATGTGAGAGTCCACCGGTCACTGGCTTCTCAACTTGAATACATGGTTTCCTCAGATTGACACAGAGACCATCAGCATCTTTTGAGTAATGCTCAACGAGCTCTTGCAGAGTGCGGAACGTTGTGCGTCTGGCGATGAAGAAACCTCCTGCAATCATGATATCATTTATTGTTAAATGTGTGCAAAAGGTCAACTGTAATTGCAAGTTGAGCTCTAGCAAAACATTTGAAAAATACATGGTACAACATTGACTGTTTAACGTTGCACTCATGGACAAGAATAGAGCATAATTTTGCCAAATGGAAATAAAAAGTACTAATCATGTACACACATACACTATTGTTACTCTTGCTACTAGGTATACCACTGATATAAATAGTACAACACGACAAATTTATAGCACAGTATTATTGAGATCTTCTAAGCACTGATTGTCGTTCCTGAATGAATTTGTAAAAAATCTAACAAGACTAGAATCAGACTATTCTGGTTTCAACATGGTTTGACGCTTTCATTTGTCAGCAGGCGTAAATCACGCTTTCATAGCTTGCTCAAAACAACAAAACCGGAATTGCATGTTGAATGTGGTGCTACTTCGACGTATCCGAAAGCTTTCATTCAATTTAAAGGAATATAGAAACAGGATGTTTGTTTTGTAAATTGGGCATGTGTAGGAGGGAGTGCCCATGTAAAATTATTTAATGAAACTCAAATACGGTCAAATTTAACGTAAAACCAACCGTGCGTTAGATATTTTTAAAGAGCATTCTTCCGATTGAGACTTCCCAATCTAAAAAATGTGTTGTGTGCAATTATAACCTCTGCAACTCTCAAATTGAATCACTCTGTCAAATGTTCTACTCTAACTTGCCTCGACATGTTTGCATTGTAGGTATATCATTATTTATAACAAACAAAACTGTATATCTATGTAGTATGTATGTATTTTTTTCCAATCTGTACGGCTAATGCTTACTAAGGCAGGATATACGACAAAATTCTCTTGTTGAACACTTTTCTGATGCACTGTGAATTAAACTTATATTGGGTTGCTTATTTCTGACTTCAATTGCAATAATAATTGTAATCGTTTCGTTTCTAAGTCTGTCCATGAATCAGTAGTATAACTACCGCTAATCCATCGACGGACTCATCTAAAAGATTAAAAGCACTGTGATGTTCTATTAACTTTTAGATTTCAAATACGTACTCGTCTATTTTAGCATAAACTACCTGCTATTTCCAATTTCCAACGCTCAATATTAACGTACAGTCGTATTTTATTACACCCATAATGAGCTTTAAAAATTAAAATCTGAACTACAATTAAGGCTAATGGGCTCGTTGATATAGGCTTTGGCTAACTGATAATATCGCATTTGTGATTAATAAAAGTATAAAATCTTTTAATCTAGCTCTTATTTCTAATATGTCATGTAGACTTTCAGTTTTTTATCATCTTAACTCGTCCAATCGGATTACTGGGATTCAACATGCTCCTTGCATGGTTATTCACTAATCTAAAATAACCTCCTAACGTATCTTTAATTTTAATCCAGTTAAATATTGCTGCCAAAAAATTCATTCAACCTCTTACCATCATCCAATTGTCGTATTCTGTAGTGTTTAACTGTGTCCCCATCCCTGACTGAAAGGGAGTAGTCATTTCGTCTAGATTCAGAGTCTCGGATTAAAAATGCTCCGTGCTCATTTTCTGGGAGTAACAACTTCTTTTCTGCTTCTATCCTCTTGATCTTTCCAAAGTACCATCTATGAAAAAACAAAACAGTAAACCATAATCTCTTTGTTGATACATAAGATATTTTTTGTGTGGATATGTGGAATCAATATTACATGCTCAATGAATGCTTTTCAGATATATTTTAGAGCTCTTAAATTCACTCGCCTCAGTAACATGATACTCTCAAAATCACAATCAAAAACCACTACTAATAACGTGGTTTTAGAGACACCTAGTTTCAATAATTATTATGGTAATTTCAATTGAAGGAGTTTTCCAAACCTCTCATAGACATGCATTTTACTAACTATTACAGTCAGTACCAAACCACTGCTGTGCTTTATCGCCTATATTGGACAATAAGGCAAGATCCATAAACTGTAAATACGTAAAACTCGTAGGCTGTGTGCAAATAAATGTGAACTTAATGAAAATTGAAAAGAAAATTCGAGAAGCACAGTCCGCAATAGTTAAATGAATAAAAATAGTTTTCAAGATGAGCTATAAAGATGCCCGATATGCGAACAAAATAGAAAGCGGATCGCATAGATGGCTGAGGCTTTAGATGTATATCGCAATCGCAATATTCGCAATCTTTCAGATTCTTCTTTTCATGCATTTTGTTTATTCGTAGAGGAAAAATGATATGACCATTTTCTTTCTGTTATTGAAATAATAATAGCACCAAGCAAAAATTCTTGTTTTTTACTTGACGGGTACGGTACGATAGTAAAAAGAAATTGACGGCTGTGGAATGGTGATAGGATAGTGAAATACTCATTCGCTGATATTTTTTACTAGCCTAGTCATAAGTACTCAACCTCGAAATTCTCTCTAAAACGCTTGAGCTTGAAAATAACGAGCTAGGATGACAAAATATAAAAGTAAACCGATGCATTATTGAGCACACTCATTGTTTCATTCATAAAGCCATCTCTTTCAAGAATGAAGCATGTTCCACCACGTTGAAGTGATAAGTTGCTATTTAAAAGAAAATTATTTGCCTTGTATACATATTTGTAAATTCAAACCTTTAAAACATGTGTACGAAAATTTGTGTCGAGATTCAGAAAACAAGTAAACACGGTTTAACGCTGATGACGCAGCCACAAGGATCACACATGGTCTTCCCGACTGGTCTTTACATAAATAGTTTTACGTTTAAAATGTGGAGACGATACTTTGCGCTCACAATTCTTATGTTGCTTTGTGGCGATGATGATGTGATGATGGTCGAGTTCGAATTTTCTGATTTTGAGATATCGCGTTAATGCGCTTTGGTAAAAACCGCCATTCTTCCTCATGCATGTTTGTTTGAGTGAGTTGAAGTTTATTTGATTTGACAGTCATATAGTATACAATTGCATCTGTTCATTCAATCCGTTTTTACTGTAGTTTTGCCTTTTTGCAGTATATTAATGACTTTTGCTTACAGCTTACACTTACACATATGAATCTTGCTTTAGCACTCCATTCTTTTCGGGTACATAACGATGTGGTGGTCCAATTTCGGTTATTTAAAGTTACTTTTATTAACAACTCTAACAACTTTACGGATGTTACACCAGACAGCTTTGAATTGCTTTATTTTATTGGATAAACTGTGCTCGCCTCATAAAAACATGAAATATTTTATTTGTTCTGAGTTTTCTCACTAGTTCATCTTCTACATTTTTTGGGAGTATGTCCGCTTTTCCATCACTCAAAGAAATTAACCGAATAAGTGATACTGTCGCGCACTGATAAGGTAATACACATTGAGTTGTGTTAATTTCATTACAATTTCCGCTTCTTCATTTGTCAAGAAGTAATTTAACAAGATGAAGGATATTAGCAAGAAATATCATCTAATCATAACCGCCACGCCGTCCCTCCTGGCAGGATGTATTTAAACTTTTGTGAATAAAAATATATGTAACTTACATTATGTATTGATCTTTCTCACATCATGAAATGACTATGACTGAACTCTGCACTGCCCAAAAAAACTGGAAATTTTAGCAACAGCTACTAACACCACTATAATAAAGTGACGGATGCCCTAGCTTATCTTACAGAGCGGTAATTTGATACACACACGTACTAGCTTCAAAGAACTAATGAAATGTGCAGGATGTATTATATGATTAATGATTATGTTTACTAGTATGATCATGATATGCTGCATATGGAATTGTCGAATCGAACTATTCTGCTAACCATTATTTTCTGTGTCAAAGGAAACGAGTGCACTGCACTGCAAGAAATTACCCATGCCTAGGTCTAGGTCCTTGGAGCTTATACTTACTTCTTGCTAATGCTTAATATTGTAAGCTAATATTTTAAACTGTAGATACATGAACGCAACTGTTTATAAAAAAGATTTTCATATCATCCGGCATCCAGTCCTAATTATGGTTACAGTTGGTAAATAGTTAGTTTACTACAATCAGTGAAGTTGGCAATTGCGTATTGTACATCTGAACAAAATGATTATGCAGGAAAACGATTATATATTTGAGACATTATTTAACAGCCAAACATATTTTTCATTGCGAGCTTAAAAATCATCAATTAAAAAAATTATATTGTACTTATTATTGAATCCGTAATAACGTAAGCCGTTTCAGTGCATTTGAAACTGAATGCAATTAGGTGTATATGTGTATTGTATAGTTGTACGTTGCATATGTGCAGATTTCCATGAAATAACTGTTGAATAATTATGGAATTTATGAAATCTCAGCTTATATTTTTCTTTTATGCTCTGGAATCGTGGAATCTGAAAGTATAAATGATATGCATACCTATGTACCTATAATATAAGTATTGTATGTATTATGTATCAGACATATCCAACATTACAAGCTATTTTGACATTTAACTTCGAGCAGAAACATGATCAAGTTAAAATGTACCTAGTTTACTGATTGTCGCGACGCAGATTGCAATTTGCAATAAGGTATCGTCATCGAGGACAGCTCTGAAACTTACTGACGCCACCGAAACGAGAGACTAAAAAACTACAAAACTTAATAGATCTTCTTAGTTTTTGAACTATGGTAAGTATACGGTCTTTTAAGAAGCAATATAAAATATCGGATGGACGAAGACATCTAGATATTCCATGATCCTTGTATTCATGTATTTCAAAGAAGCAAGCATCTCATTAAATATATGGAAGGGGATTTTTTTAAATCTCACACACTGAAAATCTAATTTCAGTCTCACTCACTCAGACACTCAGTATAACCAGAAGAATACAAATGAAGTTTTCCGAAAAGAAGAACGTGTATCGAAGTGAAGCCGTGACGTGATGTAATATGCTACCATATACCAATATTATGATTATATTATGAGTTAAGTGCATAGGATTTCATGTTACTTTGTGCTCCTTTGCGTGTGTGTATTTATTAAATGAAAATGAAATGAAGCGATGTATAAAAGAGTAAATATGGAAGGAAGAAGGAATATAGAGGAAGCAGCGAACTGAGGAAAATGCACGTAGTATGGAATATAACAAACGAGCAAGGAAGTAAGTTGAGATGACTCGGCTAAAGGCAAACCAATTCCCATTACATCATTCATAATGAAAATGTATACATGGTTTTAACAATTTTGTCCGACTATGGTCCGTACAAATGTAGAAAATAAAGGAATTGAATGCAACAAAGTTCTCGCATTACCGAAGCCCTGTACAAATCTTTTGGGAAATGAATAGAAGAAAAGGCTTTTACTATCGTACGTGATAGAATGGGAATGGGAATGTATCTGGTTAAACAAGAAACTTACGGTTCAGCTTCGATCGACTTGAGTTTGGCAACGTAGTTGGATGGAATGTACCCTTCCTTTCTGGTACTCTTCGAGCGAGCAAACCACCAGTCCCCTTGAGTATCATTTAATATCTCCAAATGCTCCCCTTTGCGGAAGCTCAAATCCTCATCTGTTCTTGCATCGTAGTCATACAAGGCTACGAACACTCTGGCATTTGCTGCTGCGGCTGTGGCATTATTTGGCACCTGGATAAAAATAAATAAAAGTTTGAAAATCCGTCTTTCTTGAAATCTACACGTTGCATTTCCAGGCGACGTGACATATCAACTTATTTTGCCAAAGAGAAACCACACAAAGATGGTTTGCGTTTTTGTTTATTCTTCTGGGACAATAAATACCATTTTAAGATGTATTTTGTGGGCTTATAATCGCCTTAAGGTATTTGCAAAGGTTATAGCTAACATTAGATGATGAATAAATACTTTGATAAATCTTTCTGTGATGGTGTCCTGGAAAGCCTGAAAGCTTTCCTGGGACATTTCCTTCAATCCTAGAATGACAAGACTAACGATAAGATGACAGAATTTTTCTGTATTATGTTGTATCTATTGCTAAATGAAATGTCTGGAATGATAGACAATCTGAATAAAACTCGCCTTTTTGAGACGGAGGCAAGGCATTGTATAAAAATCAATGCGTCTTGTCTTTTATTGATGGAAATGAATCTTTGCAAATTTTGCTTCACTAGAATTTCCCATGATGACGTTACACTAGTCAGTGTGTCTTGTCTAGACCTAGACTTAGTTTTCAGCTAGTAACTTTGTCGTAATAGTAAAAACAGTTGTCGTTTCTCAATCACCCTCTGACAAACAAAACACGAAAAGGAGTACATTACCGGATTTTTGAATATCACTGCATCTGTGTCGGCGTAGAATCGGTGGAAAAACTGAAAGAAATTCATGACATGTCCCACCCTTAGAGATACGGAATTTCTGACAATTTGCATTTGTCCGGATCATTGTATCCTCACTTTAGCGTGAAATGTATTGCTTCCATTCAATGTAGCAATCCAATTCGCTTAGTTTTGGAATGCGGGTATTTGAGAACATGCACGCACGGAACTGTTTTGGTAACTTTATACTTCTATCTAACATTGCATTCCTCACTAGTTCTTGGAAAAATTCCAATCAACACATTTCGGTCCGTTCCCTTACATGTTTAACTAAATTCACAACAGACTTTCGAACATAGATGGCCTTGTTTCACCACCAATTTATAAAATAGATTGTCCTTTTTGAGGATGAGAACTGTTAAATGCATACATAGTTATCACGAAAGTATCGACAACAAGCAACGAACCTTCTTTTGTCAACAGCTTTACAAGTTTTAAAGACTTTACGACACTACAAGGCATTTTCGCCATCTTCATGCTATGCTATGTTGATCGATGAGAAACGTCTGTTGTAGTTGAGAGGAGCAACTTTAGTGCAAACTTTTTATATTTAATACTTTGAAGGCTTTTTTACTTATATTAGTTTCATGAAAAATAAAGAAATCTACCTCAGTCAGCACTCTTCGTTTCTAACAAATGCTGCAAGATCAGCAGCAGCAGATTAGATAACATTTTTTTACTGCTATGATGTGTGCATCGCATTACACACGAATAAAGAAAACTTTCGCCATGAATTACCATTAATCCATTAAAGGTTTCTTCTTTTTCCTTGTTGGCTATTTTTCTAATTAAAATTCTCGACTTTTAATGGTATACACAGCAGTACCCAATTCAATAAATTATCTTAATGCTATTTTTCTTTCATTACTTACTTGAGAATTATTATCTGAGTCTGGGGGAGGCGGTAAGGCATTTGCTGTCCTGTGCACATGTTGCATATGAGTATTCCCAGAATGACTTAATGGATCCACACCGACTGTTGTCTCATTGAGTCCACCGTGAATTCCAACGGCATTTGACACACCAACCACATTCACTGAATTCTCTAACTGACCATTTACCCGACCCCCAGAGTCCCCTAAAGGCCGACTGGTATTGCCACTGAGACAGTTCCCCATTGTTCATAACATTTATTGCGAGCAATTCGTGTTCCCTTAAACTTTTTTTAAGATTTCGGAGCTTAAGAACGGGTTGCAGCGTATATTAAGTGTTACTACTGTTCCCTTTTGAGCGCTGGGCACCATGTATCGTTGTTCGTTGCTTGCAGTACTTGCGGTTCTACGACCAGTACAAAACAAATCAATTGTGAAACCTGTTGTTGCAAATACCTTCTACACCGAACTTCACACACAGTCACTACTACTCACGCACTGACAAAAAGCAGCTATACAAATTTGTAGGTCAGGCTCAACAATTAGCAGTGATTATTGCTATTATTTTTACTGTTTGGCAGGTGAGGCAACAATATCAACCTGTCATAATGACGGTCATTTTCTAGTCAAAATAGGAAGTCAAGAGAAAAAGGGCAAAACGGCTGGTTTTCATATTTTAATACTTTTTCATCTTCACGACAATCCTATTTAGGCATTGCCACCAACACCGACATAAATTCCACTTGTTTTCTCATTTAACTTGAAAGTATGTTGGGTTTATTGAGAGTAAAAAGTTTGAAAAGGAGACCACTTTGCATGTACACCTTTTTATTGGGTATTTGTTTAAATACACATTATCTACACACACTTTTGGGTCTTGCAAAATTTGAATTTTATTCTCTTTGGATGAACCGTTCCTTTTACTATTGTTTTAGATTGAGCTCAAAAAACAACAATATATTGTCAGTAGAATAATTATGGGTGACCCTGAAATAAAATTGGTCTTGCATCAACTGCGAGCAGCAAATACTTAATACATATAACACTGTTAGTGGCTCAATGTATCTTTGTAGCGTCATATATGCGTAAGTACAGCTCACATGTCACAAAAAGTAATCACAAAAAGCAAAGTGATATATCTCCCTCTTGACGACCCTTTCAGTTTAGTCGTGGTGTCATGCAGGTACACGATGTAACTTTAATAAATTACAATCATTTAGTACTTATATTGAAGATTCACGATAAACGTTTATTCTGATACGAGCTTTATTGATATTCCCTCTATGTATGGTGGCGATTGATAGATAATAATCGCACAACTTTTTAAAATAAATTCCTAACTCATATTCACACTTACACTCAGCACTCAGAGTTCTCAGTAGTGTAGCATGCCGCAATCAACAACAATAATTGGCAATGAAAATTGATGATGAGGAACGGCGATACTGTCAGTGATATCCGTTCTCTCCACTAAATTCACATACATATTTTCTCTCTGATGTTTCTCTTCACTCAGTCAAGTTTGCATAATCCATTTGGATTGATGAAAATTAACTAAAACACTTTTAAGCGTAAAACTTTTTTTTACATTTCACCTTTGTAAAACTCCTGTAGATGGTTTGACCTACACCGTGTGGTAGTCCAATTCATTGAAAATCACAATTCACAGGTTTAATATATGGCTCAATGTATAATGTAAAAAATCCAGTTTGTCGAGGTAGGTTTCATTTCATGAGTAGATGACGATAAAGGTTGGGATGTGTTGAAGCGCAAAGATAATTTTTGGAGAGCTCTTCCCTTTCTCAAATCCTCTGCTCAACTGTTTATCTTCTACATTGAAGTCCGGCGAAAAAAGAGCAAGTTAAAGCTGAAAGCTTGTCTGTAGCTTTGATCAGAGTTCTACCATGCTGAGATTGAGTAGTAGTAACAGCACGGTACAGTAGTACTGGTGAAGTAAGTGGCTTTGCTGGTTTGGGTCTTGTTGATGATAATACTTTGGGTTGGTGAGTGAGTACAAGTGAAAGAAGAATTGGCAATGTCCGTCATGCAACAGTAGTTACATGTGCATCATCCTACTATCACGTAAAAACAAAACAAAAAGTAAAATGAGTAATGTATAATCATATCGGTAATAGTGGTAAATGAAGGTACCAAAAGGATTCAGAAGCTTTTGCTATCTGCTCAAATTTGTTTGATGTGCACTAGTGATACTAATACTAATGCTGTTTTTGCTGCAGTTAGAAAACCGCTTATAGTTATATGCATCACAGCATTTTTATAGAAATATTTCAATTAGATCATCTTGGCAGAGTAAGATAAAGATAGCACAGTTAGAATAACATATCTTATACACTTTAATGAATCATTCTGTGGTTGAATGAATCTTGATGATATGATGGAGTGATGACGATGATGGAATTTGATAGATTCTACAAGTGCACCTCGCCAATATATGGGCATATTATTTCATTATGATTTTGGTGAGGGTGAGTGGTACATGTGCAGATGATTGCTTTCATATAAACAAACAAACAGCTATATATATTTGGTCGAAATAAATCAAACCCTTTGACTTTTTAAAATTATCATCAGAATCAATTTAGTGCGTATTATGTACTTTACTGACGTAAAACACTCAATGTTGAGCTGATAAGATTATCCTTACTTTTTCACACCTCGACATATGCATGTTTCTCCATTTACACTCCTACTTGCAATATGATCAAATGATCATTTATACTCAGGTTTTAGTGTACAAAATATAACAAACATACTTGGCGTTTAGAGGAGCATCACGCTTTTAGATTATGCCTAAATGTTGATGAATAATATGTTAAAAAGTGCACTTTTACTAAGATGTGAAGGGTAGACTGCAGTGAAGAGTATAATTAGTAAGAATGTGAAATGCTTCGAAAAAAAGTTGTGCTGAAGCTTAATAACAATTCGTAAAAACAGGTACAAGTTCATGGCTTCACAGAAGAAACTTTTGTAAACGAGTCAAGTTAGTTAACTTATTTGACTTTTTAAAAGGTTCAATTGATTTCATCGACTGGTTTGAAAGGTGTGCAGCATAGTGCCCATACTCCATTTTCAACCTTTCATGTCATTTTCACAAGAATCCAAGTGAAATGTTGATTTTTCACGGCTGATTGTATGGAAATGTGTGCCATGCATATCAATCAGTTCAACAGAAATGGAAAACTGCACAAAATGTGGGAAAAAAAGTTGGCAGTGTTTGAGTTAAAAATGTATGTTTTCAATGAAAAACCATACATTCTAATGTAATGCAAATTCGATAAGCTCAAAAATTGCATGACCATAGATGAATTTATTCCAAGAGCGCCTAGAACTTGTAATTTTGCATTTTAAACGATTTCCAACCATATGTAGCTGAGGTTGACGAACTACCAACTAACTGAAATGTCAAATTTTGTTATAAATATAATTGATATAATTTCCCACCACTCCTCTTTCATCTCTAGCCTTTGAAAGTATTTTATTGGCAAAAACATCTATGAAATCTACTTAGCATTTTACTCAAGCTACCAAAATCTGATTGCTAGCTTTTAATATTCAATTCCTTTCTGGCATCAAGTTTGACACCTTGATGACAGGTCTCAAGTCTGTTATTGATGTTGTTTTCGTACGGTTTAGAGAATTGCATATTAAGAATATTATAAGGCATGTATATCTAAAGCTGGCAACGCCAATCCAAGGATTTCAATTTAGATCTAGAATAGCGACGAGGAAAAAAAACACCCTTCGACACTTTCTTGATTTATGATTACATGCCTGGTATATACTTACAAGTATATCATATATATGTACGTATAAATAGGTATGTAAACGTAGACACCTAATTCACGTTTATTATACACCATTAAATTTAATTCCTATCTTTCATATCCGCATTTATGGATATGAGCACCAAGGCGGAGTCACTTTTCATGAAAAATGTACGAGCAATCTCAGGTGAACGGGTGAACCCAAAAAATAAAAATGATGGTCGTATGAAAAACGAAACTGTAATAATACCTTACGATGATGCATGTGTGCAACGATTTGACATCTTATGTGTCATTAATTAACAACTTAAACTATTCCTGTCTTGCAAGCCAGTGAACAGTGCGTACAGGCTTGTTAAAATAGAACTTTGTGCATAAGGTTGTGATGTCAAATGCACTTACATTGCAACCTGCTGCACACTTGACTGCTGCTTTTAATGCTTTCGTTAGTTTATTCGCTCGTTGCACTATTCTGTGAATTCTGAGCGTTAGCATTGCAGCTTAAGAGAGTACGCCTTTTTTGAGTTTGCATGACCCTTCAAATGACAAACAACAATGACATAGCTCTAAAGACACAGGCAGGCGGTCACTCACAAAACGTCACAACTGACAGAGATATCGTACGTGACAAGGAAACCAATTAGTGGAATTTTGCCCATTTTCAATGAGAGTCCATGTCCATTTGTATGGACACAACCTTAATTTTTTGGCTACGGTAGAAAAGGAATCGTATATACATGATTCACGTTCTGTCGGGTTTTCAACCAGTGGCTACTTAACTAACAAAGAACACTACGTCTTCTTATTAAGAAACACCAGTACAAACTAGTTCATGATGCGTTTTAAGGTAGACCCTCTATATAACAAAACTAATTAATGTAATGCCTCGTTATATGTTTCAAGTGCATGTATTTATTTATACCGCATCGCATCCGTCCTTTCTTAGTTTATCTCTTTCTTTTGCTGTAATCTGCCTTAACTGCATCCCCATATTGTTCCCCATATTGTTCTTATCTTTATCATCTTTGCGCGATGCAGTTACACCAATAAACACAATTTTGCATCTTTAAACGTGTAAAAGATCTAAGGTTGCTCGTTTTTTCCACAAGAATTGCGATTTTTACGTTTTATTGCGATATGATGACCAAATAAAGTTTTTTTTGAATCTTGATCATAATCATCAACAGCGCTACTAATAATCCCTTTTTCATTTTACTTGCAACAGCATTTTAGTCTCACTCGTGCAGACAGAGGCACTTGGTCTTGCAACAAAATATAGAGTTAAAGTTAATGTTGTACTTCGCATATGTCTCACTCACATGAACAATACTCACACACTCCATTGCTTACCTTACAATTGACTTCCATGCCAAGATTAAATGCATTTTGTATACTTTTACATAAAATGAAGGGATCCCGAATACTTATAGGCAGTCAGTGAGTCAGTCCCATCATCGTAGATTTCAAGTTATACAAGAATAAAATGCAATAATAAAGCACAAACTAGGTGTGATTTGATATGCAATGCCTTGTGTTTGCTACGCATTCACTTGTGCAAAATTTGATAAAAAATTCACTGGCAAATTCTGTGTAGAGAATGGCTGTTGACTGACTGGCTCTTATTGTGATTGTTGCAAAACATTTGTGTGCAGTGAACGCCCAAAATTGTAGAGAATTAAATGATTTCCTTAATGGATGTGAGCATGCTCTTATTAGTGATATGGAAAGGGTGTCGTTATAGCTTAAAGTTTTAGGTATTAATTCTTGACAAGGTGGTTATATTTATAACATTGGTGGTAATATCTTAATATGAGTCATGCAAACTTAAGTACTTTCCCAACCACACTGTAGAAACCTTATAGGCGTCGTGTTTATTTTTCAGACGCAATCAATATAATTATTTAAAAATCTCCATTAGCTATGAACACGCACAATCGCCAAACAGATCAACGTGGGACTTGGCTTTTGTGTTCTTGATCATTAACCACACAGAAAAGTGAGAGGTCGTGAATTTTCGTAGAAAATGTGATATCCTTTTGAGGTAAATTTGTTGTTACAATTTGTCATTAACATAAGTTCTTGACTACTTTTCGTGGGGTAAAAAACACAGCGCGTGGAGGTGGGGTAAAAATGTCTTATCGATGAGTGCTTATCATTAAGAGACTCCTGGGAGTAATGGAAAAATTTCTATTTTAATAATATAATACGTACTTGTTTCGTTACGCATGAATGTTTCCAAGTTCAGCCTGACTTGTAAGGAAGTATCCTATTCCTGTCCCCTTATCGGTTTCAGGTTGAATAACTGCTGGCTGAGTCTGAGTCATCAGTATCAAAGAGCTTACGAGTGCGAATCGTCGTCCCGTAAATAAATTTGTATTGTATCACTTTATGAGACTTTGAGAATTATGCTTGAAAGAGGAGGATTTCCGTATGAATGATAAAAATTATTTTTTATCCATTCGTATCTAGGATGTAGACATTGGGCAGTTCTCAAACACTAAGCATAAGCATTCACGAAAACTGTGTGCACAAATACAGGTTGAACTGATGAACAACGTCGGATGTGAAGGATTATGGTGATATACTGGGCCAAATTGTTTTTCACAAGCTGCTTCTATTGTTGATCAACTGATATTTTTCTGAACACAAAAGGCTCGAGTCTGGCAGTTTCCGGCGATGATTCACTATTGATTTGTTCAGATTTGATCATAGTTTTTAGAGAAGTTGAGAGTTTTAAGAATATTATTGGTGTGTTGTAACAAAAAGTTTTGCTGAAACTTTCTACTGGTGGCTTGTTCGCTGATTTTTTCTCTTTTAGTCCTATCTTGAGCTCAGGAGTTTCTAGAACATAACAACAAAAACGTAACCAAAATTCATTTAACAGTAACTGTGATTCCCTTTTATTCTGCTTGCAACATTCTCGAATTTTGTTTGAGGTTAATTTCTTGGAACGGAAAGGAATAATAATTTGCCAAACCGGCATAGGTTGGTAACCTATATAACATGAATTTCCTGTTTTGTCTGAAAGAGCCCATGTAAATTGCAAATTTTCCTCTCGTCAACAATACCAAAAATTAAGATTTCCAAGCTACAAAAAATTTAGCGAGATTTTATGAGCAATGGGATAATAACGTTTCACTGAGATTAAACTATTGCACACGTCTTTCTAATGAAATAATTCAACGCATTTCGGAGAGGCTAAGTAATTCGTAAAGATTAATATTAGTTGCCCGAATGTGAATGTGATTGATTATATAAATATGACAGCCGAAATTTTGTATAAAAATTCTGTGAAGTTTTTCCTAAGCAAATGTGTGCTTACCCTGTGCATTTTGTCCACACTTTAATATTCACACAAGCATACAGTTGATTGCCGAGTCGGAAATGGTCTAAAATTGACCGATTGTCTACATAGGATATTGTCACGCAGTAGCTGCCTGCATGTGTCACACAAACTCAGCGCATATTTTCAACTAATTGTGACCAATAAAGACGAGTAAAACTTGATTTTAGTTCCTTGTTTTTTCTTTACTCACCCAATTTGCCACAGTTATTTCACAAACAATCCCATGATGATATTTCCTCACTACCTGTCTCCTACAAATACTTGATGCACACTATAATATAGTTCAATGTGTTAAAAGTGAAAAATGTATAAAATACCTGATTATGAGAAACACAAGTATGTAATGATGTAGCCGATGTAGGCATGTTCACAACAACGGCAACATTAAAGGTACGCAGATACACCATAAAAAATCAAGAGGATATTACTATGCATATGTACATAAAATATAATCTCGTACATTCCCATCCCTGTGCCACTACAAAAACCCTCCCTGTATTATTTACTTGACTAATCTAATCTACATAGTTTTAGTCAAGTAAAGAACCTCTTGGGCCATATAGCTCCCTTTTAAGTAGTATTGTAAACTAAAAGAATCAATTCAATACAAACCTTGCAAACATACGTTATTACCTCAGTCTCTTCATTATATACGTGCTGCACACATATCATCATCACATTGATGGTATGTGATTGTGAAAAAATGTGATATAGAAAGAATGCAATTTAATATTGTCTGTACACATTGCGTATAGGGATTTATGGATATATACCGCACTGTACAAAAACAATCACAGTCACTGTCTTCAACCGGATCAACTTTTAGCTGTCTTCAATCTTCATGTATGCATCATGCATCTCGTTGTTTCCTGAAAAACTGTGTGAGAGACTTCAACTAGCTTTCTTGTCTTGAAAGAAGCAAGACAACATTGAGATAAAAACACTTATTTGTACTTTTGCTGAGCAAAAGACAACATTATGCACCAGGTTCAAATGAATAGAGAAGGATTTTGTTTTGTTGTGAATACAGATAATGCCTACCACAGGCTAATGTATGTGTGGGATACCATGTTCTATAATGCAAGACTTTCTGAAACTTTGCTATCGTAACATTCGTAGCTGCATAAGGCTAAGCATTAAACACACATTAAATCGACTTAAGTTGAGGAACGTGTTGTTGAAGATGCGAGGAGTTTACAACTTATATATTTGCAACAATCCACAAGATATCGATATATTTTATGTACTTATACTTTGCTTACCTGCTCTCTCTTCTTTTACAATGAGCAATTCACTTGTCAAGAGATGAATTTTAGATAGCTATACAGCATCATCCAAAACATCTTGATGTTAAGTAATGAGAATGTATGTAATGTGAATGAAAAAGGTTGGATGTGTATGTATTCGTATGTATTATATATATTACGGGATTCGACTTTACGATGGATTTTCTTTTAAAATGATGAGGATTGAAATGGTTCCCTTCCCCACGAGCTGCTATTAACGAAAA
Organism: Sinodicranocentrus sp. ZH6; assembly: GCA_027743935.1. Lineage (NCBI taxonomy): Eukaryota > Metazoa > Arthropoda > Collembola > Entomobryomorpha > Entomobryidae > Sinodicranocentrus > Sinodicranocentrus sp. ZH6. Next base: position 18,952 of record JAHZNA010003195.1, read on the forward strand.
GAAGTGAGAAAGAATTTGTTTCGATTTATGTGTTTGTGTATTAGTCAGACTGATAGAATGAATGAGTTATATTATGTGGAATGAGTAGCCCTACAAATCCCTCTAATATTGAACCGAGAACTCGAACTATGTATTTGATGTATAAACCTGAAGATACAGCTTTAAGCAGCTAATATGTATTCTACTTGGTTTTATGGTATCATCTGCATCCTGCAGCTTTTCTACACATCTACCTATATTGAACAATTCAAGTCAGCTAAAGCTTCTGAACGTGTTTGTACAAGTCCTGTGTAAAAGGGGTAAGTATTGCAGGATTTCTGGGTTTTTACCATGATGGTCCGGGGATGGTAAAAATCACTCCTTTGAATCATAGAAGCATTTCAAGTTTCTTTGTGAGCTTGGGTGTGTTCCTAGTAGTTTCCTAATTTCCTACTCTACTATTCCGGCTTATGCACGCATAAAAGACAGATTCTGAAGTTGAAATGTGAACGTACTTCATGTTCATCGCCACAGTGTAGGAGAAAGTGTAAAATAAAATCATGTTCAATGATTCAATGGTAGCTTGCGTGTACTTAACGACGTGACCTTTGACCTCAATTTGCTCATTCTCTGAACTTAATAAAGTTCTAAATACTATATGTCTCTTGCGAAAAAACAGAAGGGAAAAATTCGAATTCTGTGCTGAGATATGCTTGGTTAACGGAGCAACCGACCAGACGGGATTCGGTAGCAATCTATGTCATATGTAGCTGTAGCATGGACACGCAAGCTAAATAAACCGCTTCGGCCGCTAGCATTCGTACTGCATCATAAATTCATAATCCAAATGCATACATTGCACATGCATATCTTTTCGGCTATTCCATCCAGTAGAAGCTTTAGTATTTATGGTCGAACGGAATTAAGTTCGAAAATGATGTTGAACAAAGGTGTTGTTGCGCGGATGACAAGAGATAATAAATACTCCTGTACAACTATTCAAATGTAGAGAAGGATTTTTTTCCGACAGGAAAACGAGACCTTTGTTC
>JAHZNA010003196.1:0-31913 GCA_027743935.1 Sinodicranocentrus sp. ZH6
GTGGTGACTGGTGACTAGTTTTATATAAAATAATATGCGTTGTTAATCGTGTACAATGACTATTTAGTGTTCATTTTTTTCCCTAGTTTGCATTGAGCCGATAAGAAATGACTAGAAAAAAGAAACGACAATATATTTTACTTGACAACATTCAACACAGAAATATATATAGCGTTGAAGCATTTAGGCACATAACATTTCACCAGTGTTATTTATTGTGGCCACGGAACAAAAGAACAGGTATAATAAAAAGAACAAAAAAAAATCAGCTTTTCGTTGGTTTCCCTTTTTACCCTGTTATATTCTCTCACGTATGTATTTTTGCGCATGGAACTATGTTGCTCTCTGCCTTCCACACCATCACCAATTCCGACAAACAGCCAATGCTATGCTACTGTCTGCAGGCTATTTATAAGAAAAGTTAGTGCAAAGAGGAATGACAAAAAAGCTGAGCGTACCGTTTACAAAATAATGGTATTATATTTAAAGAGAAAAATGTGACTTTTCAACTCTCCATAATTGCTTTCCCACATTAGTCTTGCTTGTAATAAAAATGAGCCTTTCCAAATGAAACAGCCACAACACACAAGACTATAAACCCATTAAGCTTTAACAATGCCATCATATATGCTGGTGGTGTGTATGTGATGGTATTTTACATCCAATATAAATTACGTTAGTAATGTGTGCTCCCCCGCTCTACTCGAAAACTTTTTTTCAGCATAGAGAGATTGCTTAATTGCACTAATAAAATGTACCTGAGCATTTGATTATGACTCTGTTATTGCCATTATACCTTTGCTAATGGGATATGAAAAAGCGGTGCTTTTGAGGAGACGAAAATAAAAATAGGATGAAATGCAGCCTTTCAGCTTCTTGTTCAGCGTAAAGACTCTGAAGGGATGTGTTTACAAGTGATAAATATTATGAAACATTTAAAATGTAGCCAAAAATGAGAAAAAGATAATTTTTTCTAGTCTTCCTCATCCTGTTGTTGTTAAGTGTGCAATAAAATTAGGGTGATACAATTGTAGTAAATTTGTTTTCATTGTTATTTTATCAGTGCAAGTTTACAACTCTCGCGCACAATAATGCCGCACACAGTTTGAAATATTGCACGTAATAAAACCACAAATCTACATTATATTGCTTGTTCCCCTTTAAGGCAAAGTAGAAGGGTCTTAAAAAGACCCACGAATGCTATATGTTATCGGAATGCTGGGAACTGGTGGTGTTTATCATTGAGTTTTTTGTTTACTGTAACATTTAAACAGCTTATCAGGCAACAGGACGCTAATCGTGTGTATTTTTCTCTGAAAATGTGAATGGTATGCAATTGAATCGATGAAAGGTTTACAGCTCAGATGTCTCAGAAAAAAACTTTTCCTTAGTGGGAGAAAAACATTTCGTGATGAGACATGAGATCCATACGGTATAATACATATACCTAACTAAAGTATGAAGGTAAGAAGTAGATGACTGGATGAACGTGAGTTGAGTGAGAACCTTTGCAACATATGGACACTTATTTTAACAAGGTAGAGATTCCTTCAACTTCCTTTTCCTACCTGTTTGACATGATGGCATGATGACAAGTTGTAAATCAGGGAGTAAAAGAAACTAAGGAATGAAAGCAGAGAGGAGAAAAAACAGAGTGTGTGAACTTGCTTCAAATTTATAACGAAAATTTAACGAAACGAACGTACACATGAATACAGGGATGGAAATGGAAATTGCCTAATTAGTTTATTATTAAGGATACTATAAATGTGTGTAAAATATTTACCTGACGATGGTCGATCACTGTAGCGAGTGCAGTAAACCCATGCAGGCCAGAGATTTTTATCCTCCTTTGCGGCTGCTCCTCCTGCTTTATTGGCTTTATTATTGTTGCCAGTGGAGGTATTAGAGTTGCCGTTCAACCCCACCGAGTGATTTGCAGAGGATGAAGGGGTGACTGCTCTTGGAGGCTTTTCCGATTGCTTCTTGTACTTCTCCGCGGGATGTGGTTGGGAATGCGGGTGTTTATCCGATTTGCTAATGTTTTTGTGATTATGTCGAGATTTACTCGGATTCGTTCCTCCCCTCCCTGCATTATCCATCATAGACAGGGTAGAATTGGGTGAGATCATCATTGTCGCAGATCCATTAGAAATGGGTCTTGAAAGATCAATTGGGATAGTAGTAGTGGCAGTGGAAGCCGATGAGGACTCACGATGCCCCGATCTGCTTTGATGATGATTATGTTTCGTGGAAGCATTGTAGCTGCTCGTGGGGCTGTTCCCATTGTAGTGATTTTGTTTGCTGCTTCCTCCTCCAGAATGTCGCCTTGCCCCGAAACCATGCATAGCTGAGAAATGATGGTGATGACTACTGGGGCCTGTAGTGATCCCTTTTGGGGAACTACTGATTCCATTGCTTATGTGGTTATTATTATTATTATTATTATTGCACAAGCCAAAGTCCGGCCGGAGGATATTTGCAATGGAGAAGATGAGAGAATGAGCTGCCGCAACTGCAGCAGTTTGCTGCTGTTGTTGGTGATGATGGAAGGCTGAGGAAGGTGACGGGGATGAATTATTTGTACTACTTGCAGTGCTATGATTGCTATTTGTGTCGTTTAGCAGTTGATGGTGGTGATGATGAAAGAAATGGTTGTGGTGGAGGAAGTAATTATTTGGAATACCAGCTGCAGCGTGAGGATTGATAATATGTCGATTGTACAAAGATTCGTCTTCCATCAGAGCTGGAGGTGAGTTGCTCGACAAATTGGAAATGTTAAAAGGATGATATTTGTGACTACGGCTATCTGCCTTCGGATTATTGCTAGAAAAATGTTGATGACTTTTTGACCTTTTCCCCTTGCTACTAACATTACTGCTGCTACCTTGGCTATCAGCTTCACTGTTGACATCATCTTCGTCAGTTCCGATGGGTTCGTCAGGGATTGAAGCTGCAGTCGTTGAAGCAGACGGACACCGTGCTGGAGGAGTTTGATCTTTTAAGTAATTATGCTTTCTGGGGCTATCCTCATCATGAAAGTAATCCTCTTCTCCATTAATTTTAACCTCATGATCGCGTCCTTCCCTGTCTTTCTCAGTTCTAACTCCATCCGACACTGAGCTATCGCAATCCATCATCATTTGCTCATCATCTTTCCCTCCGATACTGAGAACTTCGTCGTCATTGTCATCCTCCTCCATGACGATTTCATCTTCAGGATCTTCCTTCTTCCCTGTAGATTTCCCAACATTACCCTCGTTATCACCTACTGTCGCTGGTGGAGTTGTAGCCGTGGTAGACTCAGCCGCTTGACTTCGGGGAGATTCGGGATGACTTACAGAGCTATTAGGACTTGGAACAGGAACAGGACTCCCACCAGGAAGTCTTCCGTTGTGAACTAGCATAGCTGCTGTTGCCGCTGCTTGCTGTTGGTGGAGAAGATGTTGATGATAAAAATGCTGAAGATGATGATGAGTGAGGGGCAACGAGCCCTCGGATGTCACCAGACTTACACTCATCAACTTTAGGAGTGGATCATTGAACATGAAATCTTTCCCAAGTTGACAACTCCTTTGTTCTCCTAACAATGCTTGCAAAGTGGCAGTATTGTCCAAGTTTGAACGGTTCCCACTTCTGAGGAAAAGAGGTGCCGCAGAAAATGAATCTTTCTTAGCGTTCGTATTCACTTCACTCACTGATCCTCTTGTAGCTGTAATAGTTCCCGAAGGGCTCATCACTTTTACAAATCCTTTATTTACATCTACACTGTCAATGTTTGACTTTTAACAACAAAAATATTTTGACTTGTTGTATATGTCCTTTCCTTTTTAAATTATCAAAGGAAGCCGACTTGTGTTTCTTTTTTCCTTTTTTTTTACAAAACAAGCCACTTAATTCCTTCTAAAATTAGCCATGCATCAATATATGACTTTATTTTCATTTTCTGCATTCTGCATATATTAATAACCTCGTTATGCGGTTAGCTTGTCCTCCCCATGAAGAAAATTACCGTTTATACACCAACCACCACCACACGACCTTTTTTCAATTCCCCCTGCTACCTAATTCATTTACTTAATCACACAGTTCAACATTTTTCATTGCTTGAAGCAGTCAACAATGGCAATATAATCAATCCTAATGGCAATCATAACGATTTAAATAATGATTGTGATAATAATGATTGGTGTAGTGTTGATGACGGTGTGTTCGTACCTTTGCTAATGTGCTTTAGTCTAATCTGCATTATATCCTTTTCTCAAGATAACCGTCTCTACTGCTACTGCTACATGTTATGCAGCTATATTACTTGACGACGACCACCGTGTCCATATCAATATCAACTTAACTAACTAGCTCGCCACACTGCCACTTTGCCAGCTTCAGTTGAGCTCCTCCAAGAAGTAGAGAGTTGAAGCGAACAAGTCCGGTAAAACAAGGTAATAACCATAATAATAATGACAGAGTAGAGACGAGACGAGAACTTATAGCTGCTACCATTTGTAATCACCACAGTCTCAACAGTTCACATTTGAGTTTTATGCATTGTATATGTTTTCTTCTTACAACAGTTTCAACAATCCAAAAGAACTTTTTTTTTCCCTTTGCAATTTTTTTAAATATATATTGTTCTTCCTCTCCTCCTGAGTTTTGGTTATCAGCCGCTTTACTTCTGGAACTGATGAGAGAAAGACGAGAAAATATGTGCTTGTAACTGATTGTGAGTTGAAAAAAGTTTTCGCTAGTGGAAGAAATGTTCCCTGTAAACACACTTCGTTGATGATGATGAGACTACTTTGCCACTTTCCCTTCAAGCGAGCTAGACCAATAACAATAATAATAATTGTACCATTATTATTATTACCACTACTCCTTTTTCTCCTTCTTCTTGTATGTGTATTTGTACACGTTCGTCGAGGAAGCTATGTTCGGCTTGGTTGAATTTAAGCGAACAAGTTCTTTATTTCTGTTTCAGTAGTGCCGATGTTGATAGGAGAAAGGAAATGTGATGATGATGTTTAACTTGCTGATATAATAATTCACGAAAAGAATTCCTCTCCTTTTACCGCACAACAAGAGTTCCGTCTCAATAAATTCTTATATTGTTCTTAACGATGATGATAAGGAGAATGATGAGGATAATGACTGTTCATACTTCACGTCTTCCCTCAACTCTCCACTCAAACGAGCTGTGTAAAGCGGTTTGGCAAAATTAATCCGTGTTTGTTTTTTGGTCACTCGATAAAATAAACATTTTCGGTGTTTTTATTGCCTCTCCCAAAGATATTTTTACTTTACATAACTAGTCGAATTTCCAATAAATAGTTTCACAATATGAGGGAAAATGTTGACAGCGCACAGGTCTCAGCTAGAAAAAACCTCACTCACAATTTGCAGAATCCAGTTGGTGATAAAAATCGTAAAACAAGCTAATAAGTTTGTTTGCATAAGGAATTTTTTTTACGAGCGAGCTTCTTCCCCAATCTTCTTTGTTGGCCGGACGGAGGAGCTCTTCTGCAGAGATACTTACTTACTTAATGATAATGACTGGTAATTGAACTTAATCGATATTTATTATATATATGTATGGTGATGCCGGAGAGTGAAGTAGATGCATAAAAAGTCAACCCACTTGAAGGAAGGAAGCAGGCTCTGGCTCGAAAGACACAACACGGTAGAGTACGGAAAAAAGCACATTCACAAACAAAACACACAACACACGACGGCTCTCTCGCTGTTTTTTTAATGGTCTCGTTCAATGTTTGTATCGTCTCATATCGTAATTGGGAGTAATAAGAAAAGTTAGAAAACGGCAACGGAGCGGAAAAGCGGAATGCAATGTACAGAGACGACGGATGACTTGCCGTAAAGCATTGAGCCCACATTACCACACACACCAGCCGTTGTGAGCCTATACTTACTTTACATGGAAAATGATGATGATGGGATGGTAAATGGGAGAATATTATGTGTGTTTAGGTATATCCCTTTTCATTACTTTTTCCTCCTGTGCCAACGCTCCACAACTCATGTATCAAAAAAGCATTCGATTGAGCATATGTATATCAAACCACGAGAGAGAAGAATATCTATACCGAGTATGAATTGAATGCATTAGCGGTATAGAAAAACAAGTCCATGTGTTTCCCCTTTTTCTAATATAAGGTGCATGCTTCTGCCTTCTAAAAAATAAGGAATGATATGTGCATAGGAAAAGCCACACTTTAACATTGTTTTGGGAGTGAAGGAAGGAGAGAAGATGATGATTGCTTTGGTGCAGTTTTGGTGGCTGGTAATAATAATGCTGGGAGAGCGTATCGTCGTATCCTTGTACAAGAGCTCTTTCGTGCTAACAGAAAAGAAGGGAGCAGGACTAGTTGAGCTCAATTGTCAAAGGTTGGGGCATCACACACACACCACCGCATCGCGAGTTAAAAGTAGTGGCATGCGTGTGAAGCGTATCCGCATAGAAAAACCCCGTATCCAGTCAAGTCTTACTGGCTGTAAGGGTTATAAACATATTTTCCCTGATGCTGCTCGCTCCTATGCTGCCGAAATTCGTATGGAAGAGAGGAACAACGTGCACGGGAGCGAAAACATTGTTGATATATCCTTGTGTTGTTGTTAATAAAGAAAATGTTATGCTCAGCATTTACGGAACAAGGAAAGGAATATGATAGAATGGGTTGAATATATGCTTGTAGAAAAGGTGAGCTAATACTTTGTACTGTTTGAGGTTTAGCTAAAAGCACCCTACATAAGAAGAAGCTAAATATTGTTGTAAAACAAGGAGGAATAGGAAGATCTCTCAATGTTCTCGGAAAGTCCGCCCTCCCCAGAGTTCCGCCTGCCTTCTGCCACTTGGCTACGGCCAATCTTTGAGGTCGTTACACTTCTCCGTTGCGGGGTGTCAAGTAAACAAGATACGGCAGATGAGTACGGCTCATTCAACAAGGGAAAAATCTCTGCTGAGGAAGACACAATGAAGAGTTGGATAGACACATGGCAGAGAAGAAAATCATGGATTTTTTTCTTCTTCTTTTTCTCTAGCTGCGTCTTTCTGAAGCTTGTGGTAAATGGTTTTTGCTGAGGTTTGCTGTTACAGCTTAACGAAACGGGAGAATGGAACCATGTTTTCATCATCTTCATTCTTGCTAAACTGATGTGAATGTGAAGAGAAGCTTTGTCTTATATGGATGCTGTAAACGGAGACAATATTGTTAGAATGAGAGTGTACTCTTATACATATAGAAAGAAAGAGTAATGAAAACTTGGTACAAAAAATGTGCCTTTTTCACAAGCCAATTTTCGCCTCGACGAATGCTTCAACGTACTGGAGCGAAGAAAAACTGCCATTTTTAGAATTGTCTTAAATTTTCATGCATGTACTTGTTAAGAGTTTTGCTGACACAGCTAACGCAGAATTTACTAGGGGTACATGCTACTCGTTATTCTTGCCAGTATCTTTAGTTTGCTGTACCGTATGTACTTTATGGATACGCACGTAGGTATCACCAAAGATGAGGTATATTTGTTATAGCCGAGGTAGTTTTCGATATAAGCTTTTCCATTCTTTGTTCTGTCTATATATTACATAACGTTACGTGATTCTCATGTATTTAATTTTTTACACGTAGACGACCAAAAGGTAAATGATATCGTTAGTTTGGACGATACAACAGGGGCTCGGCCAGGTTTCAGGCGATAAATATAACGTAATCTAGATTTAAATATAAAATTGTATTGTGTGTCTGCATTTTTTATGGGAAATGTCCAGTACGCTTATATTTAAGGCTCAAGAGTATACTTTTTATATCACATTTTGAAATACTATAATTTATGAATATTTTGCTAAAGAAAATTTCATCAAATTCGTGATTATATTCCAGAAACAGGATGAAGAGAAAATGATAAGCTTAAAGTCAGGGTTAAGTCTAGTACCCTGATTTTCATCTAAATGTGTTTAGCCTCGTGGTATGATGTCCTCCAAATGGGATTTACGAGTGGTCGATGACACACTGAAACCATTTGGTTTATATTTCGAATAATAAAAACAGCCTACGCACATGTAGACAATTTAATATGATGCTTTTTATCCTGCTTAGGATTAAAATTACCTCGTTTTCGGATATGTTACACGTTCTCTGATGGTGTAACCTAAGGCGAGAGGATTCTTGCTCATCTTTCCGTCTACTATAAATACACCTATCATCTGATCCGTGATAAAGCTTGCATCTAGAATTGTTTTTAATCTCTTGCTCTTTCTCTCACTCTCAGACATCGTGTTTGACACTCGACTCTGAAATTCTCATGTTTCCAGCATAAAATTTGAGACTTTAAGGTTATATCTCATCAATCTCTACAACACACTTTCAAATTGTGCTCTCAGCTCAGCATCACTTCTAGGATTAGCATTATAGCTCACCACTATAGGAAACACGAGGGCAGGCTAATTTAATGAAAGTGTCATTACAGGAAAGAGCAAGGAGCGGTAGCTAAGCTCAATCGTCACCGCAAACACAACATTTATGGGATTCTTGTCAGTGGGTGTGTGGGGAAAAGGACATAAAATATGTTCTACTCTATCCCTCCCTGCTCATCCTTGAAAATAAATTTCCCATTTTCCATTATCCCCTTCTCTCTAAAAATAATATTCTCTTACGGCTCAAGCAATCTCTTCCAGTTGTGAATCGCAATAATCAGGAGGAGCCCAACGGAACAAAAATGTACATTTATTCATGTGAATTTATCAGGGGAAGGGGGAAATGGATAATAATATAACAACAAAAAAGAGGAAGCAAGTTTACACTACAAGCGCCAGCCAGTTGAATCATTACAGATTACGTACAGTTTTCAACGAAAAAAATAAGCATTATTATCACCATCACACGGCTGCTCTTTATTATCGATGTACAGACGAACGTTCACACGTCCATCCTTTCCAAGCAAAGCGGTCACGAATTCACCCATTTTGTATATATTACCCGCGTGAGAACAATATCCACGCATCACGCATGTTCTACAAGGATGATAATAATGATGACACCAAGTGTAATAAAAGGCAACACGACTATAGAACTGTCCGATGAGAGCAATTTTCGGACGAGCTCTTTTTTCCATCATCCATCCATATATTTTGTATCATCCGGTAGAATGATAATAACAATAGGAAACAAATGTTGCACACTTTTACTTTTCCCATCGCTTAAGAATAAATCGGGGTTTTCGACTCTCTGTTGCAACGGGCATGATGACGGGTCTTTTTTACATTTTAGTCTGCTGGAAAGAGAAAAAAATTGTATCGTGAATAGAAAAATGGTGAGAGCTAGAAAAGCTGCTTGCACAACTAGGCAAGGGTACTCACAATTGAGGATGAGGATATTACGCTACAGACTGCCAAAAAATAATAATTTTTTATAGGAAGGAAGCCAGTCTAAGGCTATGAAAGTGTGAACATGATTTTATCGAATGAAAACTCTCACATCTGCTCTTTTCACCACAGGATCACGACAACGATGTCCACCATCATTATCATCACCAGGTTCACTTCCCTAGAAAAGTGGTAACGATCCTCAACGGAGGAGTTGAGAAAACGAGAAAATTGTAATAGGCTTTGCAAGCATATGTTGCGTCTACTATTGCCGTGATGATGATGGAAGACGAAGAAAATTGAATAAAAAATACTCCTTTTTAATCAAAATGTGCAGTTGTAAGAATATTATGGTGACAAGGAAATCTATATAATTTGTCCCAACTGGTGTATATTTTTGCACATGAACGTATATAGTCATGTCCAAAGAGTTCAATATATGTATTTACCCTTAATACGTTATTAGAAAGGCTGCACACAAAATTAGAGGTAATCAAAAACCCCTGGAATACTGGTAAACGCTGACAAAGATTGAAACATACGTTTATCAAAAAAGATTAGAGAAATCAGCATTTTATCTATTACGCATTGGGAAATCGTATTCAAAATATACTGTAACATAATATCTTGTCTACCAGATAACAATACTATTCACCAATTGGCCAGTTGAGAGTTTCATTCTTTCTTCAGATATGATGGGAATATAAAAATCAAATAAAACTTGTGAAGGGTTTGGAGACCTGCCGCCATTACATCATCAGCGGCTGATTTTGCACAAGCTAATATGGAAAAAGGGGAAAAAGATTTGATTTTTCTTCAACTTATTTTTTCTTATTCGAGATTGGACTCTCTTTATTGGCTTCACAGCTGTCTTATTGGAATCACGCTAAAACGGTGTAATATTTGTGATATGCGGGATGGTGATGATGGGATGATATCATGGTGAATGGAGAAAAGCTATAAAATATGAACAAATTGAAGAAACCCGATGACGGCTCTACCAGGCACGGGCTTATATTGATATGATATAGAGTTTGTATTATGTGTCATGGGTTTCATATGTGTAAACGGGAATTGGAGAAAATCGTGGATATAATTTGATACAAAGTAATTTATGGAAAAGGCATGACTTGTCTGTGTGGTTTTCCACCTCGCCTCTCTTCTCAAGATATTGCATTTCGCCGTTGTTATTACAATCTGTCTTTGCCACTCGCACACTAAACTTTATATGACGTCGAATGAAGATGATGGAAATGTGATTACTCGTCTCTCTGTGTGTTTTATGGTTTTTGGTATGGTGAGAGTGGTGAAAGGGATTTTATTGCAGAGAAAAGGAACCGATAAGATTATCAAAGTGGAAAAGACTTGATGTGGGCTTTGTGCGGATAACTTTATTGCCTTTCTTTATTACTAAAGTTGTCTCTTATTTATTTCTTTGATGATTACCTTTTTAAGCTGATTTTTAAAATGTGGCTTTACTTGGCTAGGTTAGTTTTTATAATTTTTACTCATTTTAATTCAATCTAATATAGTCAAATAGCTGAAATTAAGCGAGTCTAGAAACTGCGTCAATATTTTTGCATTTAACCAAACGCAGTGTGCACACCACAGCAGAGAATTGTCGATGGGGAAAACTTTGAATATGTCTGAACTGAATATGTGAAGCTAGGTCTCCGAGGACATCCAATAGGTACAAGTACTGAAATCTGGTGGACGTTTTTTGTAGCAATCATTCTATGCAGGGTTTTGAAACGTAACTGAAACTTTGCTTTTTACGTTCACTATCCAGTGGAAAAGAGGGAGAAAAATAATAAGATTTTCAAGTTACACCGAAATACCAGATACTTATACCTACTTATTCTGAGATGAGGGTGCCTTTGTATTATTATTTCTGTATATCTATTTTGCAGGTAGCGGTACGGGAAAAATGGAAACTGTATTTTCATGTGGTTTTTACATTAGTACCTCCTTTTCTCAAATACTGATCCATTGTGTACATTCCGAAATGTGGGGTCGGTTGCTCGTTCACGTAATAAAAAGAAAGACCTTGACTTTTATCGTAAAGCTTTGAGAAGAAACATGCAGCTAGTTTAGATGGGTTCCTTCCCTAATTTTAGGGCTAATGATCATCATCATTCTCTTCAACAAATCTTCTCTTTCACACTTACTCTCAAAATAAACGAAACATGCCTCCAGCCATATCCAACATTATGCGTACAACCTGGTACCCACACACATGTATACTTTCACATAAAATATTTCAGTGGATGAGCCAACGAAGCTGAGCTCAGCACATTTTATTACTCTTCAGCAAATAATCAGCCACATTCCTACAAAGCATTTAGATAAAACTCACTCGGGAAAGAAATAAAATAGAAAATTGCAAATAGACTTTTTGAAGGGTCATAAAAACGGAATCCTTTTTCCCTCTGCGGCAAAAGACTTCTTCTTTTGTAGTATTTTCCACGAACGAGTGCACCGTAATCTGTAGGTTTTAAAGGACATGGTAAAACAGTCCTTTCGTGAGTGTATTTGCTGACATTGAGAAAAATGGAAGGAAGCCTACTTAATTGCGAATCCGTCGCAGTCCGTCCGTATATTTTAATATTTTTACAGGTCAAATTATGACGTGGAGCACAACCCAAAAAACAATGAAGTTGCAGATGCATGGCTAATGGCTAATCAAGCTCGTTGCTGGTGGGTGCAGAGTTTTGTATTAAAAGTTCAATGTAGGTAGGTGTGTTTTAGGTATGTTCGTCACTGTAAAAGGTTGTAGGCTGACATATGACAGTTGTAAACACCAAACTAGATGGTGCAAAGTTTTTTAGATGGTATTTTAAGTTAGAATAAGTAGATTTACAAATGCTTTTATACTTTAGTATAGTATGGCACTTCAAGTGACTAATAATTATCTTGTGATTTGGTGGAAAAGCTATGAATAACCTAACTTTCAAGTTTTTGTGCTTAGAACTTTTTAATAATGAAGAACAAAATAACTAAAGAATGGCATTTTAGTACATACGGTTACGATGATTAGTCTCCGATAATCAGTGATGGTTATTATATTCCCGCTGGCATGAATTATAAAACTTTCCATTATTAGTTTTACTCGAATTCACTGGATTTTTTACATTTTCTAACATATGTATATAAATGAAATACTAATAGCATATTACACGTTTATAGTGCTACAAATGAACTTGAGTAAATGAGCGAGTAAATATTTATCCAGTGAATATCCAAAGATCATTACACCAACGATTTTTGCTGTAGCAAAAAATATTCCAATTGAAGTAAAATGTGCACGTAGGTATGTATATGTACCTTTGTATATGCTCCATATGACTTCATAAAGTTCGCTCTTCTTCAGGATTTTTACACAGTTATACTGTTAGAAATATTTTTCCTGTCTTGGCTAATACATAGATATCAAGCTTGAAATGCAATAATGCCAACGTCTCATACTCACTCACTCACCCACTCACTGCAAGTGTCACACTGAAACATGAAAAAATTCCGAAACCGTAAAAGAGACAAATTGGTCAAAGGTTTGAATCTCTTTGGAATTTAATAAACTCGCCCTGACAGACAACCAAATCGACTGATTCACATTTTTCTGGCAGCTCCCAGTTGACTGAGTGAGATGAGAACTCCAGGCAGCACATCCGCAACTTGATTGCATTTTCAAATGAAAAAATAATTTAGCTTGTACTCCTAACTTGATATGCATGTCAAATCGTGCGCTCATTCTTTTCGCTCAACACTATTATCAAAATGATTATTTTGTGCAACACTCACCATTTGACAAACTTATTATCAGACATTCCATGAAAAAGACTAGCCAGATTTGTCACCGTCACGTCACCAGCATTTCCCACTCCCTACAACAATTCCCTTCTCTCATATCTTTGTCCCTATGTATCTGTATACACAACACTTCATTTCATTGATTTCATTCCTGCCCGACATAGATGGAGAGGTCTCATTTTCCAAAGCAGAAATTGAGCTACTCGAGTGTGATATTTGATGGTAATTGAAGTGAATGATATCAATAGCTTTACTGTTGATGATGATTCGAGAAGGGTGGATTGTGTGTTCCACCTAAAAAACAATAAATTGGAACAAGAGCTCTTGAAAAGCTGTTCTTTCCGATAGTCCATGTTTCTCGGGAAAGCATCAATTTTCAGGATCTCCATTGTCGAAAAATCGAGTCTTGGCATTTTGAAAATATTCAATTCCTATTCTCATCCCCCTCTCTTTTCATTCACATAACAGTATTCGTGAGAAAAGTAAGAGCATTAGTATAATTCGCACCATTTTCTCGAATAGTCAGAAGAAAAAGATGAAGTCGGTATTTGCATCCATTTGTTTTTCCGTTTGTGAGCATTACACGAGATTGAATCCTATGTAAACACCAAATAATCTGCCTCTTGTGCTCTTTTTTCCTAGTCTATTCAATCCATGCATGTATAGAATAACCACTCACTCACCCATGCAGTCAAACTGGAGAAACCTTGCTCAGCTCAGCTTTCCCCACCGACTTTTCACTTTATCTATTTTGGCTTTGCCCCAGTGATACGGCTGCCTGTCAGTGGAAACTCAATTCATGGAGAAAATTGCATTCCAAGCATTCCAGACGCTTGACTAAACATTTCCCTTTCCACACCATCATCATCATGATCATCATTCACACCCAGTAACACTTCATTTTCCATAGGAAAAAAGTATGCACACCAGTGAAAAAGGAATTTTCTCGTGCTCTTCTATCCCCTTCTTATATTGCATGATTGCATGTGAACGGCGGAAAAAGGGAGGCAAATTGATGTGTGTGAAATGCTACTGGTCTTTGTCTGATGTAGCTCTCTCTCTCACACACATACACTCTCTTTCTTCTTTATTATCTCGCTTTATCCTTCGCATCCGCGATTTCCTGCCTTTTGCTTGTCTCTTGCGCTTTATATGTTATGGATTATCCAAGGATTGGATTGAATTAACTATCCTGTGAAAAACAGTGTGTACCTGTCTCTAAAGGTTCAGCCCTACTTTGGGATATTACTCTGTATGAAGTAATACACGAGAGGATTTCGGATTTTCTCTTGGAGGAAAAACTATTAATCTATCCTATTTTCCCATTACGCCCTTCACATTTCCATTTGCTATGACATGGCTATCACCTATCGCTACAGACCAGTATGGAATAACTGCTCGCAAAGCCGGGTTTTCGATGTAAGTGGAAAATATGTTTGTGTGGAGCTACTCCAATCGATCTACTCATTCAAGGAAAATAAATGTAAAGAAAGGAAAGTAACATATAAAAGAGGAAAGTGAGTGGGCAATCATCACTATTTACAAACCCAAGAGAAAATTGTCAGAAGGGTGGGTCCACCATGTGAATGTAGAATATGGTGTAGGAGAAATAGAGATTTAGTTTGAAATTCCAATGGAAAGCCATTCCATTTCAGTTTATTAGCTGGCTTCACTTGGTTTGCTGGAAGGCATGTCATGCATGCATGGCACATACCCATGAGCATTAATGTTTTTTCTGCATTGGTTTAGTTGTAGCTCTCGTGCCAATAGCCCTACTTTTCCTGGGGAAACGGCGTTTTCCTCAGCATTTCCATGAAACGATGTGATAATGTAATGAATTCATGAATTGAAAAAAGTGATCGTGTAAAGTATACGAATGTAGATACATATATATCTGCTGGTAATCTACTTCTCTGTTACCTATTCTCCACAACTCCCAATCTCTAGTCACTTTCTGTGACTAGGCTTTACTCTAGTTTTGCATGGCTATATCATTATCACTTGCAGTTAAGAAAGGAAATGTTTATATTACATCAACAACAAGGCGAACGAGAAAATGAATTGCCTTCTTCTGAGAAATGGAGCGGTGAAATTGCTACAATTTTCGTGAAAAGTTGGAGTCATGTGAGATGTGAATTCACTGGTTGTACACAAGTTGTACAAAATAGGTATATGTAACGAAGCCGATATGGTATAAGATGATATTTCTCGAGATAAGAAAAGGGAGAGGAGGGTAGCTATTAGTTTTGTGCTTGAATTGTTCTTGGGAATTGGAAAAGTAATATGATTCCAATTCAATCCACTTCAGTTTTCTCTGTAAGCTCTCATTCATTGCCATTGAGCTTAATATAATTCAGGAAAACGAATACGAATGCTAGATTGAATTGACTAGCGAGAGAGGAGCTATATGTGGTTATCGGTTAACACTGGCATGATAGCAAGCGGAAATGAAAATTTCAGTAACAATCTTTGTAAAAATCATCAAAATAATCGCTTTAGATTATTTTCTATACGTTAAATATCCACGTTTATGAAAACTACACGAAATAGCACTTTTCACATACATAATTACATTTGTCAATTCTTGCCTTCAGCGTCTTAAGTCCATAGCAAGTTCCCCCCCCCCCAAAAAAAAAGTACATTGCGTTCCTCACATGTGACGGTATCTTTAAAAAAGAACAATTCGTGTTGTGACTTTTTAGCACAAAATTAATAACTCTATCATCTATTGAAGTTTTTTGGCTGCCAGTTTATACACGTCCGCAAATGATAAATTAACCTTGCAAATTTATTCCTTTGAACTATCTTACACGTGTTGTACATAATACCTTTACTTCAGTATAAATTAACTTCACGCTTAAGAATCTTCAATAGAAGTGAAAGAAGATGTACGAACGCATCGTCTTACAAGTTACATGCAATAGTTACTGTTAGCATTTCATTAGTGCTCAAGCGTGACACACATTATTAATAATCCTTCCTTCAGTTGACAGTGACAAACTCTACATGTAAAACACAGTAACAATGAGTGACGATGAAGATGACGGTGGCAACTTGTACAAGTACCAATTGCAAATCACAGTCACGACTTGTTAAATCTTATCCCTACTATTACATGACGGATAATTAAGATTGTAATTAGTTTAACGTGAAAGTGTAATCGATGCGTTTGTTGACAATAGTGAATTATGCGGTACAAACGCTAATACAAATTATGACCTGTCAGCAGTGTCAGCAATGCTCTCTTGTGTGTGTGGGAATTATGATGATAACTAAACAAAAACGAATTAAATAACGTTAGCCTTTACACAAAAGTCGTAAAATGAGCCTATGCGTAATGATTAGAATTTTTTAACAACATAAATTAACTCAATACGAACCCGAATTTAATAATTTTCTCGTTAGCGTCTCTCAAAAAAGCTTGCATCCTTTCTTCGCGTTTCCTTTCTGTATCACTCACTGGGATATTTTAAAGAACGAGTCCAATTACAAGAAAAATCTGAAGTAATTATGAAAGCAGCCAGCAAACCGACCACGAAACAAGCATGAATGAAGAATGTAAGCAAGGTATAAAGATTACTTGCCGAACCACTTTTGTTTCGCACCACAAACGTGCCACAAAACAGCTCGTTAACAAGACACATAAATTTTTTGACTAATCTCATACCACTCTCCCTCGTCAGCATACGAGGTACATACACAGAACATGAACTTTTTTCTTTGGATAAATAGGTGGATAATAAAAATGAAAGCACTTCACCGTAGTTTTCTTCTACCGTGTAGGCATCCGTTGAAGAGAATGTATTAGTTAAAGCTGGAGAGGAGGAGGATAACTAACGAGATAGAAATTATAAGTGTAATTTTTTCTTTATTCCACATCTTATTGTTACCAGTTTCTCTACGTCAACAGCAGCAGGCAAATCTATCCAGCTTAGGAAAGAAGATAGGTTTTCTGCAGAAAAAAGAGCTGTTTCAATCTTTGGTTGTGTGAACTGCTGTGAAGCAATAGGTAAAAGTCCTCGTGGTTTTTTATATCTAAATGAGGCAAAGCACAACACATCATTATATTTCGTTGCCTATCTACTTGCTCGCGGCAACGATCATATTTATCAAAGCAGCTTTTAAAAGGGCTATTTTTCTTTTTTTCATTCTTTTGAATAGTTGTTGGTGCCAGAAAACACAAGTCAATCGAATCATCATCACGATACAATATTACGATGAAATTCATGCCTCTTTTATTTTGTAACCTCTTGATTTCCCGACCGACACGGACGGCTAACTGACAGGTGGTCTTTTTTCTGCTTGACTACAACACAACATATAAACCATTCACATTCACACATTATTCACGTAACAAGTTTGTGTGCAGAAGTGAGAGAGTTAGGCAGTTTTAACTTGACTTTCTTGATGGCTACTTCAACAAGCGTAGGTAATGCATTTATGTTTTTATGATATCATCAAAGTATGCGTTGCAAGTTACATAATGTATGCATGCATGTTTTTCTCTGTGCGTGGTCTTGTCCCTTTGACTGGCTCATTGTTTTAACCGCACTAATGTAATCTAATGATTTGAAGCATGTGTGTATTTTCGGGTTTTATTGTAATACTACCGTCAAAGTGGGCTACCTATCTAGCGTGATGAGGGCTGTGCAAGGGTAAAAATAACCCTTTAAAAGACGGGTTTTGGGGGGTTTGCTCCTCCAGTTTTGTGTACCAATTTATATTGCATGTTTTCATCATCACGATGATACGATGAGCATAATGAAGGAGATGGTAAATGATAATGATGATTATAAGGAATTGCGTGGTCGCAATCTTTTGAAGAATGATTGAAATCTTGTTTGGTGCATAAGTAACATGTAATTATGGCAGCTGACTGGGGTCTTTCAGGAGCTCATTAGTAATATCTGGTAAATCTTCTGTTTACTGGAATTTACAAGTCTCCAAACTTTGAAACATAAAGGCAAAAGTTTTGCAGGAATTCTCGGATAACTTACAACTGGACCTCTTTCGTAATGCAGTTTTACTTTGAATATTTGGGCGAAAATGGTAAACTTAAAAATTTCGAAATCTGTGACATTTGTGCTAATTTATCAATAAAAAATTGGACTTGTCTCTATTCTTAATTCTATTCTTGATACTTGGTTCACATCCAAAGCACCTAACTAAGAGAAACTTTGAAACTTTCATTTTCCTAAACGTATCGGTATCGTCATACTGGAGCAATCAAAAGTGAAATGGTGGATTGATTACAAATGCAAAAAGAACCAGTCAAGAAATTACTTTACGAACGACTTATCGTTAGTCATGAACAAAGTAATATGCATCTACAGTCTTAAATTCTTAAACACGAAAGAAACATTCCTTCCTGTATAACTAAATTGAGCATTTTCTTACGTAGATACCAACACCAAACCAACACGTTAAACATATTGCATTTTTATGTAGGAAAAATCGGAGACCAGACCACCCAAGTTGGTCGGCTAGTCGACTAAAAAGAAGTATGCAGGCATTATAAGATCACTAGGAGGTGAGCTGAGATGTTATTTTCTTCTCTCCGTTTTTCTCTCTAATCATCATCTCCTGTAGTAATCTAATGGGAACCTATTCTTCCCAAATACTATCTTCCTAACGAAGAAGAAATTACATTAGAGGAGGCAACCATTTTGTTGAGGAGTAGGAGAAACGACAATCCACTACAGTTCTATATTATGGCTGTGTAAATGTAAATGTAAATGTGAACACCAGCTTCAAATATGTACATGTAGAAAAGGTTTACTCTTGGGCTAGGGAGAAGATTAGTACCGTTTTTGTACAAAGAAGAAGTGATGCTGGTGATGATGGTAAAAAATAAAGGTGAACCAAAAACAGAGTTATGCATATACTTTAAAAGTGAACACGTTTCTCATTCCAAGGAGGAAAATACTGCTGGATCATCGTGCTTTCATCCTTCGTTCTTATTACAATTCATGGGAGGTGGGAGGGAGGAAACCCCGCTGGAAGGGAGTAATGATAATGGTGATCAATGTTCCTGAAAGGACTATTCAATGTTTTTAGTATTTTATTTTTGAGACTAAATTAGAATGTAATCGTGACAGATACACAGGTGTACACTCCCTTTTCTTGTTCTCATGTTATGGAATCAGCCCAGTGTATGAATTATGCGTGGATTTATCAAGAGAATTTCTAGGAAGAGCGCATGATTCCCTTTAGATTAGAGAATTTACTAGTTTCTTTGTTGAATTTAATATCGTAAACTGGTGGACATAAATAATTTTATGTGTGATCAAAAACTACATAAATTGATAATTCAACAATTTATCCGTTTTACATGGACCCTAAGTCAGCAGGCAATAGTCACGCGTTAACTCTTGTGGTGACTGGTGACATGACGTAAGTTATCAGAAAAATGAAAGACAAGCCATCTATTACTTTTTGTGTTGGTTTTGACATAGTGACATCATATTTGTAGCTTATTTCCCCCGTACCCATGCACATACATTATCCCTTTGTAATAAAGCATATGCACACTTCGCTGATTGTATTGTAAACATTTTTATGAAATGCATGCGAAGTACAGAGCGCAAACACCGGTCATCACCGTGAGTAATTGATATATACGGTCGTCCAACCGGCTACTGTTATTACACAGAGAAACATACAATTTTTATGCAAATGTCTACATTTAATTTTCACGCATTGCAGGCAGTATGAAGGTATCATCCAAGTAAGTTTTAATGGATATATTTCGCAGGAATCGTGATTGCCCAGAGCCGTCACATATAAAACTATGTATGCAGAAAATGTGTGTATATATTTATCCGACAAATAACGTCACTCTTGCACTTGAATGCTACCTTGCAATATCTTGTATCATAAGATAACGCACAAAGGATATGAGAAATGCCATGCACAAGTTTACTCTAAAATGCCAGTGTGGGTAATACTGTATATCTATGACATATTAGTAGTCATAACTCACCACCCCTTCAACCATTTTCAAGCAGTAAATGATTCATAGCTGTTTGATGATGGAAACAGACGAAAGAAAAAGCTAAAAAGGTGTATTTTTATTAGGGATATCAATCAGCAGGGAAAAAACGCAAAGTAATATGGCCCTTTTCCCCTGCTACTTCTGCGATTGCACAGTACACTATTAAAGTCGATTTTATTTTTTTTAAATATCATCCCAAGAGGAATGGCGGATAAAGCAGTAAATACGTGGAAAGAACAGCTTTATAGGGAAAACGTATGTATATATACGCCGCCTCGCCATCCATAATTATTCATATACATACAGTCATTCATATCATATCAACTACTTCCTCCCGTCTTCCATTATTGCACGCTAAAACATTGTGTGTGAGCAATGGGATGCAATAAAGTAATAGAAAATGGGCATGGGCTTGTCCAAGTGAATAATGTACGGAGAAAAATTGAAATGAAATGGCGTGCTGTCAGGTACGTGTGCACCTATTGGCGAAAAGTTCATTTTGTAGTGAGATGGGCAGACTCGTGCGTAATGGCAACTTTTATTTAGATGTACAAACAAATCTTCTTCGTTCTTCTTGAGTTTCCCCATTAAAAAATAAATTATTAGTGTAGTCGAGTTGCTTGTTACAGCATTAGCTCATTTTTAGATGCGGAAGGCTGAAATATTAAGTTTTATAGCTTAATAGTCAATTAAATTTAAGTTTTGGCGTGACGAAAGTTATGAAATGCACAAAACTACCTATTTATTTATTAGCTAATGTTAGTAGGGCGAATGTAGGGCCGAAGGTACTATGTTTAAGTTCAGACAATTTGAGCATCACAAAAGTACTTGCTTCTAACAATAGCTTTGTTTCAAGATATTTAGTGTTTGTACTATTTACTGTAATTGATAACTGCATATGCACCTAGTAGGTAGTAACGGCGTCAGTAGTTAGAAGTTACATTATGTCCCTAGTGTGCTGTGATTGTTGACAGCTTGCTTTACTCACCAAAGTTAAACAATGGACAATGGTTTGTGTAGGTGAGTCGACGAACACATGTACTTCTCTTTTCTCTATAATCATATCGAAGAAATACTTGGTTAATTTTGGTGTGATAGAGAAAGAGAGATGTAGTAGCTAAAAATTGTAGTGCTATTGTTAACATACAGTTTAAGGAATACACAACAAAGTAAAATGCTGATGCGGGACGCTTTTGTACACAGCGTTTGCTTTTGCTTCGTTGACATATTTGTTTACAAGCTTTTAAAATGACAAAATGATGAGTTGCGACTCGCCCCTATTCGTAAAACCGTTATGATGTATGTCCATGTAGACAAAATAAATTACCCAAAAATGTTTGCACTCATGTTGCTTTAAGTTTATTGAATGAAGAATGAATGCTAATGCAATGCATAACAATATGTAAAACTACGAACATATTCAATGCAAATGTAAACAAAGTGTTGAGGCAGTGATGATGATGACTCAAATCTAAGGGAGGTATTCAGCGGTGACGATGACATATGAGATTGCTGTTTATGAATCAAAGAGACTCGCCCTTAAATCCATTAGAGAATCACAGGAAGATTCATTTCACAACGCATCATGTAAAAGTTGGGAGATAGACTAAGTGAAAAATATGTTCATAGAAAATTTAGTATCCCTCAAAGTTACTATACATAAGGTATTTTGCTTTTGGCTGGCCACTTCTTCCTCTGTATTCAATATTGGATTGCATTAGACTTGCTAAAAGTGAACGAGGTGAAAATGTATTTCTCGGTATACTTGTTTGTTAGATTGTTTGAAAGGAGTTTTCCATAAAATGCCCTGTCCGGATGCACTACTTTACTCAAACAGCTAGACTCCAGCGGATGTGTGAATTATGAATGCGTCTGTGATTTACTTACTCTTCGTTCCACTATAACTTCCATTAGACGTGATGGATTTCAAAAGTTTATTCCACTACCTGGGGAACATTTCAACAAGGGTGATAAATTGCTTCTTTTTGGCTCGTATGGATGGTTTGGATAATCAATATTATGATATAGTTATGTAAACATACATAGTTAAGTTATATGCATCTATTATTACATCACTCGTAAGTGCAATAAAAATATCAATCCAGTGCAGGTGTGTAAGATTATAAATTTCTTTGATTCAAGTGATTGGAATTTTTATTATTTTATTCGAAGAAATATTTTCAATTCGATTGTGTTTTTTATATTTTTGTTTTTGACGAAAATCGTTCTTAATTTTGTAAAAAGTTCATTAGGTTGGTCAGAGTACACAAGAACGTAGCGAAACGTGGGATTGTATTTCTAAACAGGCTGTTTTTGTGAAAAATTCAATGTCTGTCAACAATAATAAATCTGGTAAGACTAAGTTGACTCATCTCACAAAAGTCCAGAAGTCAAAATATTTACTCGACTACAACTCTCGCGATATTCCAGTTCCGAACTTTTCTCCTATTGACAATATGACAATCCATAAGTAGCATGATCGTTTGAGGTGTAGATGTGAAGCTCTGACAATCCATAAGTAGCATGATCGTTTGAGGTGTAGATGTGAAGCTCTCCCTCAGATTTTAGATTTTACACAGTTGATAACAAAAGTAAACGACGTTTCAAATGATTTACAACAAGTTTTTGTAGCATTTCACAAGCCTTCAAAAAGGGACCGCTCCCTGAAGATCACCCAGAAACTTTTCACGCAGTTGACAACCCTAATCGGATCCCAACAAGTCACATTTTCATTTCTCATTGTTGTTAAGCTTGCAGCACAGCGGTGCATCTGATTTTTTGTCAACCCAGTAGAACTACAGCACAACCATCACCGCCGTTGAAAGGATACTTCTCTGCAGTTGCAAGGTTGCAACTATTGTGTACCTATTACCTATGCGCACGAAATTTACGATTGATTTTCTTATCTCGGTTTTCATTTTTACCTTGTACAAACGTTTACTATATGATTATTGCTGATTTGCCAGAATTATATGAATTTTTAAGCTAAAATGTAGATAAAAAGGATCAAACCTTCACAATAGTACAAGTTGTATGCTTATTGATGCATTGTGTGTTTTTCTGCATGTGCTCCAAATACATCGTCGTTTGATTGGGTCTATTTTTAGAATCTTGTTCAAATTGCCACATTTTTCATTTATGGATAATAATAACTCAAATGAGATCTGGAATGGGCGATATAGATTCAAGGTACGTATTATATTGAATTCATTTTTTTCTTCAAATAGCAACAGTATCACGGATTAAATTAAAATAATTCTTTCGTTCATTCAGCTTATGTAATAATGTTTGCATGTATTAGTTTGGTTGCATGCACTGCAAGAACCGACGCCTACACCTACTAACGGACAAGATAACGCCAAAATTGGCGAACTAGAAGTGTTAGAAAAAGTCCATCCATTAATCATAATAAAATACGAAGTAGTTTCCACAAAATCTTTGGTTTACAACTAGATCTTCGAAATCGTTTTCAAAAATTTACCTTTGCCTTTATACACCACGCCCTTATGGAATGAAAATAAAAAGAACTTAAAATAGCCAGTTTCAAAGGAATAATTCAACATTATTAACCCAGAAGCCAGGATTTACTGCTTTGTATTGTACGCCTAAGAAAACATCGTCACGCAAAATATTTCTATATTGGTGGCCACTTGCACTTCAACCCCTTATTTGTCCAGTAGTCAATGATTAAAATTTTATTGCCAGCTAGACTCTGCTCTTCAATTTTTGCCCCATAAGTCAGAGATAGTACACAGTTGCACTCTTCCGGATTAAGATCAAGTTAAATTCTACCCACCACCGTTCTTTTCAGGAATCTTCCATGTTCCACTACTCCCAGCTAGATGCTGCTGCACCGACAGTCGACAACTTGAAAAACTGACGCATCATCCATGGAGGATATTATAACGTGTGACAGGGCAGTAGTGAATCCACATACTCTCGCGCAGAGTTCAGTGACAGCTGAAGTTCATCAGTACATTGACCCTCTCATCTCTTGACTTGACCTAAACGGACTTTTGAAATTTCAAGACAGAACAGGTCAAAAACGTTTGTTAAAGTTATGTATAAAAAGCATGAATAAGATGACAATTTTAAGGAGTTCAATTGACTCCATGACCTCTCAATCACGATTAACGGGTAACTCATGTTGATTTATTTGTCACACACACGTCGTGATTTGTAAGTAAGCACCTTTGTTCAGTGTTCATTTATAGTTTTGCTAAATTAAAAAGATCAAATAATGTGATCCCTGATCAGTTTTGTTGTGGACACCTGAGTTGGGTGTGGTGAGTTTCTTGCTCTCTTACTAATTTTGTTAGTGTTTTTTTAGCCTGTGAGCATTTTGAAAAATTGAAATTAAAAGTTACTAAATCGGTTCCTTAACTTCCCGTTGGTTCAAAACTCGTTCACATATATGTAAATTTATTTATTAAATTCAAATATTTTTCCAGTTGTTTCTAGTAAATATAGTTAAAATCATTAGTGTCTTGGTAGTGGACAAATTCTCGATTTGCGTATATTTTGATATATATACATATATTTTACTCCTAAGGAAATTTATCCCACCTAGCAGCTGAAACATGGATAATGATCAGAATAACACGATTGGTGTGCCTGCCCATCTCGACGACTTAATAACTGTTCTGATACGGCCAGCCATCGAGGGTTTCTATGCTGCTCGGAATGCTTGCTTAAAAGCAGGTACCTTTAAATACTTTAAATATCGTACAAATCATAAAATACCCTCATTTAGTTCAAACATGTATCATGCTTTAAAATATTCAATTTACTTCGCTCTGTTCAATTCAATACAAGTTTGATAGTTTGGCAGTTTTCTGAGGCTATGCTTTGGCATAAAATGTTTTGTTTTGCAGGAAAGCTAAACATTTTTGATGAAGTGGCAAATGAAATAAAACCTCTGGACCAAAACTACCAACTGAAGGACAATGTCGAAGTTTTTGTTACAGTTGAAGCCCAGGAAGAGTCCGTTAAGAACTCTGAAAATTTATCCGAACCCCCAGATAAGGGCTTTTCTGAAGTAGTCCGAAATGTTGATTCCAGTACTAACAATGAAAACGGGGCACTTTCTTATGATAATTTGAATGATATAAATCAAGCTCATATTGAATCACGAATTGATAAAACCGACGAAAAGCAGCTGTCTAGGGACGCTGACGACGCCAATGTTTCAGGGGAAGAATCGGACGCAGATTTAGAAGTTTTGGATGAAATAGCTCATGAGAAATCTGTATTGGGACAGCGGGTATTTGTAAAAGCCAAAGTTCTGCCTGAAAATACTAATAGAGGTAATGTTGAATGTGACAGACAATTCTTTTCACTAAAACTTACACAATGACTAAAATTTCCTTTCATCGTTGCTGTTCTTGCTTGATACACGTCTACGGTTGATTGAAGTTTACATACGTGCCTTATATTAAAAAAAATGAATGATCTATCAATTGAAGTGGTGTATAAAAATTATAAAGAATTTGGTGGAGTTGGCATCGTCGATGTTGTATCTTGTAAACTTTTTCTGAGACTTTGAGTGTACAGTAAAACTAACATGCAAACTAACAGGAGTTTCTTCTGAGAATTTAGTTTAAAAAATCGGTGAGACAGAAGTTAAAATTTGACATTCACGATCACGAGCCAGTCTTCTATTTCCGTACCATTCCAAAATCAATTTTCCTTACGTATGCTTTCATTTTTCAAAAGGTACCCGTCGTCAATCAATTATCGACAATTTATTGGGAGACTACATCTATCCAAGAGGCGAAAGTGTTTCCAGCAATGAAAATACTAATCAGTGTATGCAATCGCGTTTTGGGGATTCCAATTCATTGGTGGATGAAAATATGTCAACGGCAAATTACGATAATCGGACAACGCACCATAAAATCACAAAAGTACATAGAGTAAGTCCTTATGAGCGAGACTGTGCAAAAAGTTTAAGTTATGGAGCAGCTTCCAAACACAAACCTGGATATGTACAAAGAAGCTCTCTTGGAGATTTCCAATTCGTAAGTAACACAGTTTTACTATTATGTCATAGATAGGCAAATATAGTTGCAGAAAAAGTATAGAAATTAATAATTACATTCGGATAAAATAATTTCCCATGACGTGGCGCCATGTGTATGGTATGGCACACCACGCCTTTACCGGGTAAAATCCACTTCATGTTGAGTATTACTCTCACTTCTCGCTAATTAAGCCTTTAAACGTAAATCCTCATGTTAGCTGAACCAGTAAAATAAAATATTAATTGCGAATCAATGCACTAAAGAATGTGTTTCCCAAAGTTTAATTGTACGAAAAATTCAATTTTCTTTCTCATTATTGTCACGATGTAGATTGTAACAGTCGAAAGCTTGTAAATAAATAACTTTAAATTTCTCAAAAGTAAAATAATTTGAAATTAATTACTTTATTTTATAAATTTTATCGATATCAAATCGCCCGTCAGTATACACATAGTGACTCCTTGTCCTTAACATTTTGTCGGCAATTTAATCTTAGATAATTGAATTGTTTAGGATATTAGGAGAATCCTGCAGAACTATGGGTGTATCTCTCCAGTAATTTTTCAAGACCTAGAACGAAAACATGTGAAAGAGGAACGCCTAACAGGTCCGGAGAAAGATCATGTGGTGAAGGCAGGAAAACAGTTTCTTATCGCATGTTTAGTTAAAAGGAGCCGAGCTTCTTTGAATGCTGAAAACGGAGTTTCAGGGTGAGTCACTATTAAAATATACTATACAAAATTTCATGTAATAGATACGGGCAAGGATTGAAGTTAGCCGACTTCAATCACATCTGCAATTTATGCATAAAATAGAGTAGGCTTTATGCAACACACTTATCTATGAACTAAAATGTTTCCCACAATGGCCAAATTAACTACTTTGCTTACACTTTTTTTACTTTATTACGCAATTTTTACCATTTACTAGCAAACAGTACGGTTACGGTACGTTTCTTTAAAATATTTATTCAAGTTAATTTAAATGCATTAGCTTTCTACCTGATTATTAGTGATTATGTATCTCTCTACCTTTGCTCGTTATATCCATGAAGAAATACTAACAGTTCCAAGGATATTTATTTTATGATTTCATAAACTTGTCGAATGTATGTCGAATGTTGATGACTCGGTCTGCTTATTCATAATCTTCTTGCAGTGTTACGAAGGGGAGAACAGATGCATTATGTATTTTGACTTTGCTTAACACTTGAATAAAATTAAAATCTATCTATCTATCTAATTCAGAACTAATGGAACGTAACAACTGTACTGTGTTTTTACCTTCTTCCGACTACTTTTATAGAATGAATTCCATTATTTTAAACAGTTTATTTATTTGTAAAGGTTATCTAAAATGTATTCATGTTATTTCAGTAATCTGAGAAGTTTGTCCAGCGATGTTGACGTTTCCAACTTAATTCATCACCTAAGCGCATGGTTTCGCCGTGATCAAAACGTATTACAGAGTTCTTATTTACATTTGTAATATGCTTTTAGTTAGCTTATTTAACGAATTATATTATTTTTATAATATTTGTTTTGTTGACTTGCAGGCGCTAAGAGGTTTACTGGAGACATCTCTAAATGAATTAATGGATTTCAATAAGCATTTAAACCTACACACCCAATCGGAGATGTACCAAAATTAATACATTAAATAGGTAATACAGATTTGTACCTTTGTTTGCTTACATTTATCAATAGATTATATATTTAACAAAATGTTGCATAAATTAAGTTTGAGAACGAGCAATAAATTAGAAAAACAAAAATTGGCTTATTTTTAGTGCATTTCTTTCAATAATGCTCACGGTAAATTAAACAGTTTCATTTCCATGTTAGGTTTGCTTCACACAAATTTACACACATGTTTTTCTTCATTTTGCACACGTTTTGTTGATGCTTTGTACTCGAAACGTTTTTACATGCATTTTATTTATAAATATTCAAACTCGATCAGAAACAATATTGCTATTTTAGATAGATCGTACACAATGAACTCATTGTGAATTAATGCGGCACCTGAAGGGTTCACTACTGTTTTTCCGCAAGGCATAGAAGCTCCGCGATGCATTTTGAAATCTCTTGGGTCTGGAATGTTATTTCCACGTCCCATCACGCTATCATAACCATTAGGAGGAGCAGTTAGGTGACTTAGACCGGATGCTGACTGGTACATTCGTCCTAAATTAACGGCACAGAGGAAAAGAGCCCCAGTGTTCCCTCTTGTTGCGGATACATGACAATACTGAGTGCTCTTGCTGACACGATCTGCAAAATACACTCCGCGTCCAAACATCCCCTGTCGAGTAGGAAGACGAAATCCGTTAGTCAGTATGCTGCCTATATTTCCCATTTGTGTCCCATGCCAAAGCAGTTGAACATTTGGAACTTTAAAATCACTATTGTTTTCATTGAACCTCTTGAGCTCCACAATTCGTGTCAAACGCATCTGCACCCTATGAGTTTGGCTATGACTATTCAGAAAGTATGAATCTATGTCGGCATACAACAATGAGGTGTGTTTCAATTTAGACGCCCAAAAGTGCTTCCTTAGCGTTGCGCTCGACAATCCAGCAACTTCTGATATAATGCGATATCTATATAGCAAAGGTTTTAAGTACATGTATCATTTGGGAAATGATACGGATTCTTATAATTGATAATCTTTACAATAGCTTAGCTTGGTCAAATGCGAAATATATATGTTCATGCAATAATTAACTGGCAGTTCCTATGTTTCTATTTTCGACTGCCTTTTCGTCATTCGTATACATACATACCCTAGTGGTTCCATCCACCCTAAGCGCTCCAGTGCTGCTGTGTCCATTGCATCCATATCAATAGGTGTCGGTAGTGATTGTATATCTTGATTGTTTTCTCGATTTTTACATTTCACAGTAGTCAAATTATCTTCCTCATTATCACTATTAAAGCCTTCCGGATCGTATCCCAACGCGTAAGCCATTTTCACTGTTGAAATTCCGGGGTAGTTCCCGTTATCAACAAACAACAAATGAACGCGTCTTCCAGTGATTTGAAAAAGAAGCTCGTGATTTGTGTAGTAAAACCTCACGCAAGACACTTGCCGACCGCCGTACACATCTTTTGAAATAAAAATGCTCCAGATTATACTTTGTCAAGCTCTGTTGTTACTGTTGTATACAAATTCAATTCAGACAAGAATTTGATGAAATATAAGCACACACATAACAGGACAGGAAGTATCTCTTTGTTATTTACAGTAAGTCAACAAGTCAACAACAACATACGAATCGAAGTCTCAGTCTGATATTATTTACTCATAGAAAATTAAAACGATGCACTGTGTATATTATATGTATATAAAATAATTAATGTGTGAGTGTTGTGTCTCACTTTAAGGTAAATCTTTGCGTTGTAGCTGTATTTCTGAATCGGACTGGAATACGTTTTTTAGTTCATTCCATTATTCAAAAAAAGCCAAATCACATATATCACAAAATCTCGACTGGTCAAATAACTTATATATAACGTGGATACTAGATCTAGATCTAGATACATATTACATTACATTATACATAGATGCACTCATACCCTCCGACTAGGAAGTGCTGAATGAACTTCGCTGTTGTATATTGTATGTATAATTCCGTATTTGAGATTGCGCACCATCACATTTGAGAGCACATTGTCGGTAAAGTCTACTTAATCGGTGTATTTGCACTTAAGTATTGCACATAAGCCTATTCTAAAGTAACCAAAATAGCAATGCATGTCTCACATGAACTTATATAGTGAATTGTAAGTGAGTCTGTGTGCCGTGCCGTATGGTTTTTGAACTAGGTTGTATCCAAGATAGATGTACAATAGCTTGTTTACCAGGTAGGACCATAACATAAAAATTAGAGACTTTATTAAATTTTCGAAAATTGGAGGAAATCAACAAAGCTTCCTCCAATTTTAGTATGGAAATCTGCATACCTTTGGCTAGCAACTATAATCGTTATCAAGCAATTTAGAAAAGTTGCCCGTCTTAAAGAAAAATCTGTTATGACCCATCCTCTAGCAAGACTTTGTCCACCAATCTTGGGTTGTATCCTCCTAAATCATAATAGTCATCCTCATCCTTATATAATGCAAAAACGTTTTTGTGCAACTTGCAACGTTTTTTAACGTCTCATACATACATCCCAATCCCAAATCCCACCCAATCACCATCACTGCTTAATCATTGAGTTTTACGAAATGTGAAATGAGAGATCAAGTAGCGCAACACATGATCACAAATCACCATCACACAAAATAAATAACTTTATGCTTTGCTTACTACTTGTTTGGTGTCATCGTCGCAAAATATCTTACGAATCAATTTTAGTACATTTAACCCTGAAGTAAAAAATTAATGAATGTAATTTAAATTGTGCTTGTGAGTATATATCGTTGGTTGGGGTTTTCGTCATCATACCATCGAAGAAAGGTACATTCGTACAATCCCAATGCATGTCAAGTTTCATGGTGCAGCTTCAATAATTGCTTATAATTTGGATTGGACACATCACAAATACTAACATAAGCTTGATGCGGTCTATATTGGAAAGTGGAAAGTAGTAGTGTAATTAATTATGATAATGTATAAATATATTACAACCCGGAAACTCCCAGCCTGGTTATCTTTGCACAGTGGGGCACTAAACCTTATGGATCTCAGCTGCGAGTGTAATCTCTTAATTTTCCTCATAATCCTGTTTCCCTCCTGACAATCATTCTACGTAATATTGTTTTTTATCGTACTGGAATTCATAAGTTTACATACGAGAAATTGACCAAAAAGAATTTGACCAAAGATAGTTTTTATACATGTACTATGTACTACGATCCTCTTATGCAAAAATACAATTATTGGCCTGCAATGACATTTAACAATAGCAATAAGAAAAGTCATCATCAGTCAAGTTCAGACTGTCCCAGAAAGCAATTCTTTCAGTAAAAATGTTCTCCTGCAATTCCGTGTCCATGTCTAACCGATACCAGTTCTGAAGACCCTGAGAAGAGTTGATGGGTGGAAAGTTCAGCTCCGAGCCATATGTAGCAGTGGGAGCGCTATCAGATCACAGATCAGTAGTTGGTACATTTTAACATTTTTACTCACTCTGAATATCTACGTTGCCAAATACGTTAAAACTTACAATTAGCATCATATATACCAGTAATTTATAAACTTACCCTCCTTTAATAAATGATGCCCACAGTTTTACTACGGATTTTGAAATTTCATTGTGATCTGGTAAATCCCGGACTTTTCGGAATAATGGGCTCATTATCATGTCAAGATCTGAAGCATGAGTGGCATCTGCATATTGTTTAAAAATATGCATTTATATGTAGCTTCAGGTATGATTTATTGCCAGAAATCGAAATTTGTTTTGTGAGTTTAGAAAGTTTAAAAACCTAGACTGTAATTTTTGTGTAGGTCTTCCCATCCAAACTCCAATCCAACCTGCGTTTGCCCATCAATAATATATATGCATTTGAATTAGTCTTGGTATTGTCTTGGTTGATTAAAAATAAGTTATAACTAAGGATAAATAAACGATTAAGGATTGAATAGAATAATATTTCGCAGAAAATATTACTTTAAAAATGCAGAAGAATGATATAGTACACGCTATATGTCAATTTTGGAAACCCAGGACCTTATGCAGGGCCTGAAGGACCTTTTAGATTTGGCGCAT
>JAHZNA010003197.1:0-12813 GCA_027743935.1 Sinodicranocentrus sp. ZH6
ATAATATATCTTTGCATTTGCTACATACTTTATGTGCTTGCCTTGAGTTACACGCAGTGTACATGTACTAACATTTCTATTTCTGTTATAATTTTCATCACAAATAGGATAACATACCTGGCATGCAATCTATATATCAGTTTCTGCCAGGTAAGCTAATGACTAAATGAATGTAAGCTTTCACGGCTTTATTCGAATAAAAAACAACAAACATTTTTGCCATTTTAATTTAGTAATTTAGAATTATGAGTAACATTTTTTTGTGTGAAATTCTCCAAATTATGATGAAGATGCGATTCACCTAGCGTGTTTCTCCAAGTGACGCGAGACCCCTGTCTGATGTGATGACAAATTCGCTTACATTTACATGTATACTGGGAAAAATTCTTTAACTTTCACAATCGCATGCTATACGCTATACACATAATTACCTACTCAAACAAGGTAGAATGGCTCTACTAGTAGAAAGGTATTCGTCCTCCAAATAGAATAGACTAGGACCGGATTCGGTAGCTTAAACATTTAGCCAGCCTCAAATCTGTATGTTTATCCGAAATTTTATGATCGTTATACATGAAAACAACGAGAAACGAAATTTAATCAATTAACATTTTCCTTATGTTTGAGCGCGATTGCTAATCTAGACGTAGTTATATTTGCTACAAACACATTTTCGATAACATTTAAAGGAAATTCAACCACCCATGCACCATTTATATGTAATCACACGTCTTTCTTCTTATGAAACATAAATTCATGCAATTTAGCCTTCCATCCATTCCAGCACGTAAACACCAACTGAACAATAAACTGAAAAATTAGCCTTTTAGTAATTTCTTCAAATAGCTTAATTTCTTGTAGCAAGTCCATTTACTAGAGTAAACAAAAATAATAGTTTTAGTGTATCAAATGATATAGGTTAAGATTATAGGCACTCTTTTACAGATTACAGATAATGTATACATTCATGTCATGTTTTTGCACAAGTACTTATACATGTAGTACAACTAACGTATATTGAAAACAAGCAACCTACGTAAATCATAATGAACTTTCACAGCAAAATTCTGTCTTTATACTACCATACCATTAACTTGTTTTGAGTAGTTGCACACAACGCGTAAAAAATATTCAGGCACAAAAATAATGTATGACTGTTTTCCTCTCTTTTCCATTCATTCATTTCTATTCATAAAGTATAATTTATCATCACGCAAAAAATACACACATTACTCACAAAATGACTGTAATCTGGCTTTATAGACCATTTTTACATCGTGGTGAGAATTGATGGCTGTATTGGTTTTGATTAGACTTTCCCTTACAAAATAATATTTTCCTTTTGAGAAAGCAAACATATTGCTTTCAGTGCTTTCACTTTTTGCTCCAGTTGACATAAACGAGAATTTATTTTTTTGCTACAAACCACCTCATATGCAAGCCAAACTACAGTCAAGAAAACTATTTAATAGTGATAATGCAACAATTAATTGTCATGCATTTCTTGGAGATTGCTCAGTTGTGCTCTCTGTATCTATATGTATATGTGTATGAATGTGAATAACACACACAGCACTTTGGAGAAAGGGTGGATTATTTGTTAACAAATTGTACTCATAATAATCACGTTTCCTTACTTTTATTGTTATTGGGAAGTATATGAGCCCAGGGAATGCTGGATGATTATGATTATCATGGAGTTATTATGGATTCTCTCCAGTTTTGTAGCTGAAGAGTGGGGACCATGCAGCCAGACATGTGGGGAAGGAGTGAGGCGACGTGAAGTGAAGTGCAAAATTTTCCTCGAATTTTCTAGAACTATTGCCAATTTACCAGATAAAGAGTGTCCAGGTCCAAAGCCTTCTGAAACGGAGAGTTGTTTTGCTTCGCCATGCTCTGCCTCTCAGTAAGTGGTCTCCCCTATACTCTCGAACTTTATACACTTTACTTAATCTTCGCTCTCTCAAAATACGCACTCCATTATGTTTGTGAGCAAAAATGTACTTCCATGATTGATAGTCACTTTTGGAAGGACAAGATGTGTATAACAACTCTTATGAGATATTTTTCCTCTTTTGTTTTTGAATGGAATCATATGAAAAAATAACAGAGAAAAAGAAATTGAAGCATTTGAGAAGCTGTCCGACTCGCAGCAGGCATTGCAAGCAGAGCCAGATCCTTCAAGCCTCACTTCAAACTATCGTAATAAAGGAATTGCTGTAGGGCTACCTCCCGGTATTTCCATGCAGGATATGACTTTCTCCTGGAAAGTTGTTGGCTATTCACCATGCTCTGCGTCCTGTCTTGGTGGTAAGCCTTTGAGCCACTTTCATTTCTCGACAGGAATTCACAATACAATTGAGTGGGGAGCGATTGAAATGTTTGGCTATAGCTCTTCCAGCATTTTTCTCACCTTTTGTAAAAGTTGCTATTTTTATGGTGGATTCTTTAAAGTGAATGGAGAAGCCTTCAATCTCGTTTCGTTTAAAATATGAACACTAAATTCTCCTCAACACACTCTTTAGACAAGTTTACGACTTGCCTTGAAACGTGCAATAAATCAGGTATCATAATAACAAATGTCGATATAGGTATTCAAGAAGCCATGATTCAGTGCATACGAGACTATGACCAACGGATCGCAACTCCTGTTCTTTGTATGGATAAGGCTCAGCCGGATATTGCGACCACGAGAACGGTCCTTGCTCAAAACCTTGTGGTGGTGGAGTTATGATTCGAGAGGTGCGTACCTTCCCAAAGGAATATAAAAAATATGTCATTCAGACATTTTAGGAATACATTTTCTTACAAGTTCAATTGTATTCTGAGTTTCTTTTTCGGTAAATATTTCGTCCGGTAGGTTAACTGCATTCATGAAGTGACGAGAGGGAATACGGTAATTGTACCCAACAGTATTTGCCCACAACCTGCTCCAAAAACGGAACGACTTTGTAACGCCGTTCATTGCCCTCCATATTGGGAACCGGGAGACTGGAGTCGGGTAAGTTTGGTTTTATATATTTTTTCTTCAAAAAGCAGGCTATTCTTTTATTAGTCACACACGCTGTAGAAATGAGCAAAAACGTGACATACTATTTAGTGTTCCAAACCTTGCGGTGGAGGAGAAAGAACTAGGCCGTTGTATTGCAAGCAGACAACTGCCTTAGGACAAATCATCGACCTGTCAAATGGCGAACGTCATTGTCCTCAAAATAAACCCATTGATACTCGCCCCTGCAACCAGAAACCGTGCAGTGGTCGGAAGGTAACTTACCAGCAAAATCTACAAAGTTCACTTAAATCTTTTTAGCAACTCAAACCATTATGCTGAATCAGCTTTGCAGTACATAAAATAATTTTCCTCTTAGGGAACCAAACAATCCTCTAGTCAAAATGACTTGATGACTTCTTCTCTCGGCTCATCATCCTCTAGATCTCATGCATATATGCAGCAGGAGTGGAAGAAAAAGCTTTCCCTTACAGTCCGTGGTCATGCAACAGTATATAACGGGATTTCACTGAAACTAAGGTGCCCATCAGGCAAGGGTGTGGATCGAACGAGATTAATATGGATGAAAGGACATGACTACGTCAACATCCAGCCACATAAAATCGAAGTCCTTGAAAAACATGGGATTTTAAAGATTAAAAATACGACTTTCAGTGACAGCGCTATCTACACGTGCCTCTGTAAGTGTTCCTCAAGGAGAGCAAATGCATGTTTCTATATTTTTTGAAGCTTTAATGGTTACCTGAAGCCGTACAGACAGGGCTAGAAGCTTAATCTCCTGTTCGGAAATTGATTTTTCTACAGTTGTAAAAAATTATTGCTAAGTTCTAGTCTTCTAGTCAATCCTCTTTTGCCAAAGCTGACGTAAATGGGATAGTGAGCAAGTCAATATTTCATTTATATTTACAGCTAGTAACAGACCAGTCTCCAATATCACCTTGATGGTTCGCCCATATACTGGTTAGACACTGTAAAACAAGTTTACTACGAGAAATGTATTGTTGAACCTTTAAAAATGTTAGTCTTACATGTTTTCACACAATAGGCCCAAGCCCTGTGGAAATCGAGGCACAACGTGGCCGTTCCAGCACAACCGATAAGAGACCTAGAGAACGTGGAGGTGCGCACGATAGCACTTTATTTGCAGACCAGCAGGTACGTGAGAAATTTTACAAATTTACCCGCCTCCATAAATCAGAATGCGGGTTTGCTATACATAAGGAAAATCGAAACAGGAATAAATATGCTTTTGTTTCAACATTCATGTTTTTCCTTTGATTGATGTGTGTCCTTTGCTCTGTTTATCTAAATGCTGCTTTGTCACTGGGGAAAATTTTGTCATTTTAAATTTGCATATGGCCACAATATGTAAATTATCTAGCCTGGAGTTAGCGTTCCAATGTCGGATGAGCGCGAGTCTATCATTACGCCTAACTCTAAAATCTTTTCTGACTCTTCATCAGTGTCCACTTCTTCGTCATCAAGGCTTCTCTCACCACTTTGCGTTTTGTCATCTTATCAAATTTCCTTTTCTTCTCTGGTTTATGATTTCTCTTGGGTAAGTGTATCTATGTTT
Organism: Sinodicranocentrus sp. ZH6; assembly: GCA_027743935.1. Taxonomy (NCBI): domain Eukaryota; kingdom Metazoa; phylum Arthropoda; class Collembola; order Entomobryomorpha; family Entomobryidae; genus Sinodicranocentrus; species Sinodicranocentrus sp. ZH6. Next base: position 4,587 of record JAHZNA010003197.1, read on the forward strand.
TTCTTTAAACTGTTCTCTTTGCTGGGATTTTGATAGTGTTGCTTCTTCCTTTTGAAATGTCTGTTATTTGTAGTCTATAAATTTGTCAGTTTTATACTAGCTTTGAGAGCTTACATACATATACAAACCGGAAGTTGTGCTTTGTTCTAGAATTTTGTTTTACATTGTGTTTGTATGGTGAATGTGTATAGTTACAAGGAAGCTCAACTTGAGGCAACAAGTCAGATTTTTTTAAACAAAGAACAAAGCCATCAATAAAACATGAAGCTTGAAAGTTTTTTCCTCTTTAAACAAACTTCAACGTTTACTTCACTTAGCGAAGCATTAAAAAAATCTTACATTCCAAATCAATAGTGAGAAAGAAAAAGTAAGTGCAGGGATTTAACTCTGGGGAAAAAATATTTACTCTAGTTGCTTACATGCTGTTAGAATGAAACAAATTGTTTAGGGTAATAAAATACACACAAAGTTTTCAGAGGATGTTGTTGTTTTAGTAAATATATTACGGTGTATTGAATTAGTTAACTTTCTCCTATTGTCGGAAATGCTTGGCTTAAATGAAGATTACCCTGAAAGCTAAACATATTCGTGGAATGCAAGCTTTTTAATAGCTTTTAGGTACGCTGTCCAAGTACGGAAGATTACGCCGAAATGGAAATCATGTAAAATGAATGCATGCTTATACAGTCATAAAGTTGGAAAATGGATTTGAGAACAAACCGTGTCACTTGGACCATAAAGAATTATCCAAGTTTCCTCGTAATAATATTCATCATCCTTCATGAAGACTTGTTCCCTTTTTCTGCCGTCGCTGTAACTCTTCCTTCTGATCTCTCGGAGAAAAGGACCACCCTCCCTAGGGCATTTTGTCATTCTGCCTCGACTTTTATTACTACCACGATATCTTTCCAACTGAAGACGTGCAGCGTGTACAGGGCACGAATACCGATATACATTTAAGTAAAGGCTATATCGCTATCGTAGTATTTCACTTTCACCCTCTATCCTTTTCTCCGTGCCTCGTGTGTGCACTTTGAGTAATTATGCTTGTAACTAAAAGAGCCTCCCATGCAGCTTTTAGAGTTTTCAAGTAGTTTGAATCATCATCATCATCATCATGCATATTACTTCCTTGCTTTTGCCAACGTTTTCTAAAACGACCAACCAATGGTAATTTATGTGAATTACAGGAATCAAAATACTTTCATCTTAAAATAGTTTAATAATAACGTTCATTCAAACTTTCTATTCAAGCTGTACACGCTTTTATTCTGCTTCATGAATTCCATTTGGAAATGCATATTATTCTCTCTGTCTTTATGTGGAAGTGATCCTAGAGATTTTCAATCCTCGTTTGTAAATTCCGGTATCTCTTGATCTGCCTTCTACTTTTTACTTCACATTTATCGACATTACCCCGAAATTCTCTTGGTTAACAATGTTAACATTAGGACGGAAAGAATAATGCAAATTAAGCTTGAATAACATGCACATGGTAATTTTATTGGATGATGCACTTGGATATGCATAATGTGCATATATATTGGTGAATGCATAACACAAATGAGCCATTAAAGTGAAAGAAAATTTATTAACCGTCCTGGATAATATTCTATCCTGAATTAAAATCTTTCCAGCTCTTATGGCCGTTAACCCCACTCCTTCGAAAAAATCCAGTTAGGATCGATTCGTCTCCAACTGGAGTACTTACTCTGCCAATGAAAACAACGGACAGTGAACAAGAAGAAAGACTTCATGAGAGCGAGCCAACTGAAGGAATTGCCTCAGCTACAGGAACATCCAACATAGCAACTTCGGGTGAAAGTCAAAGAATGGATGAAGAATACCACCACAGCCACCGCGATAATAACAATAATAATAATAATGCCTCGTATCCTTCGTTTACAACACAAGTTGCAACTAATGTTGCAACTCCTTCCACAAAATCAAACCATCAACTATTGGAATCCGAATATTTCCTTCCGACTCAAAGTAGAAACTTTAACTTTGAGATGGAACCAGAGGAGATGGAAAGGACAATAGAAACTGAACAAGAAAATGTAGATACCGGGAGTCGTCATGAGGGAAGTAAGAGAAGAGGAGAAGAGAAGAATAGTAGAGAAAATCTTGAGGAAATGATTGGGTCGAAAACAAAAGTTTCCACAAGTACCATTATAACTTCAGTTGGAGACTCTTCTTCAACAACTTCTTTTCCAAGTGGTAGGGCTACTGTCGAGTTGCCGACCTCCATCAATGACAACGATGAATTTGGCCTAGATCTTTTGACAGAGTCTACAGATTCTGCTCAAGTGTTCATGCCAACTCATGCCTCATTATCTACTACTACATCGCGACAAGGAGTTGACTATTATGATGCGGTTGAAACGTCGACGAGGATTTTTGAGGAAACGACAAAAGGACAGCAGCAGGAAAGCATTAGTAGCGACAATTTAAGCAGAACTGAGATCATTGAGCCGTACTTGCTCGAATGTCAGGAATATCCGGATGAGACAAAGAAGCACAGTGGTAGTACCGCTCCTGTTGGTGGTCATCCTCATAGGCATGGACATCATAACTCAAATTATAATCGATACCAGAGTAGCAGAAGGCGAAGGAGATGGAGGAACAATCATAATGGTAGCAACACCACTGATGGGTTGAGTGATGGGTCTTTGTCGTTTCGAGGAAATGAAGGAAAACGACCTCCAATAATATGTCCAACATCCGGTACCAATAATGGCGCACTAATGGGGAAAATTGGCAAGTATCATCATCACAGACGTGGTGTGTGGAAAGTTGGAAACTGGACTTTGTGTGATTCCAAGGAGTGTTTCACGTGGAACACAGGTAAAATATGTCTCCATTAGTATATTGGATAGTCGATCGGAGGAGCTTATCTGACTAGGTACATAAAGGCATATACATCATTCAGGAAATCTATTAATCACGACCATGGTTTATCAAACAAAAGAGTCCTTTAAGCATTTCTGGTCTGTATCTGCATGCTTGACCCGTCATGAAGGAATTAAAAATTAAAGTCGAATTATATTTGTGCACAACTGACAGGTAGACCACACGCAAGCAAACATAAAAAAAAAGCAAAAAAGCTTTTGTGAGTACTCGTAAAAAGGCTACTTTATGTTCCTTAATGTCATCTTAAATTCGTACTTTCACAGTATATCTTGCTGTTATAGGAATGCCCGTAGTTTTCAAGAAAACTCTTAAAGCTGTCACCTACTTTCACCTACACGTGCTATCAAAGTCATCACTTTGGCACTTGTGTTCAAGTTTCACACAGAAATGGGAAATTATAGAGCGTTTAGTGGCGTGTGTAGTGGATTTAAGCTTGTTACCTGAGGAAAAGTTCTTTGCATGAGAAATATCAAAGAGAATTTCTTTTTTTGAGGGTCAAAAATATGGCACACAAAGATGACAGAAAAAGTTTCCCTCAAGCTTTCCTCAACTTACAAAACGTAAATGATGCATGCCTTCCTTATATGAGTTAAAATGATCCATTTGGTGTAAACTTTTTTAATTACCGTATTACAGAAGAAGAGACTTCATCATTTTTGAAATGTTTAAACCCTCTTCTATATATAGTGAAAACATAGAAAACTAGATCTTAAACGAAAATGTAGTGAGTTAATATAACTTAGTCACATTTTCTTTTTTATAAACAGCTCTTAGAAAACGACAAATTTGGTGCGAATCCCGAAACGGTTCAGATGCACATAATTCAGTTTGCGATTCCGCAATTAAACCGAACGATTCCGAAGAATGCTACAATCCTGAATGCACAGGTGTATGGCGAACAGAGAAATGGAGTCAGGTAAGTGGTTTATTTCTCTTGTAGCCAACTTGCAAAATGTGGTAACGAGATAATTTCATTCTTTTAATAACAACTAGTTACATATATAGTTATGTAAATTCATGTGGTTGAAATATTATTTCCAGTGCACTGCTCGATGTGGAGCAGTAGGATTCAAAACCAGGATACTGAAATGTGTATGGTACGGAAGTTATTCCCCAGCAGGTCACGCTTGTTACTCTTTGCCACGACCATTGGTGAAAAAGTCGTGTCGAGGTCAGCAATGCGTGGTGGTGGCTTCAGCAAAAAATTCTTCTTCAGACAGCTCGTCCTCATCCTCGTCTCTCATTCCTTTTGAAGATAGCAGTAATACTAACAATAGGGATAATGTATTAATGAGCAGTTTAACAAATTTCTACAATAATCAGCTTGACTCTTCTAGAATAGTTAGTAATATTAATAACAATCCTCCTAAGAATACTTATCATAGACGTAGATTGATTAGTGAACAAGCTTTACGAAGTAGGTTGAGGATGTTGGATCGTAATACGTTGTTAGAAGAGTTTCTCCGATTTTTTCACATCTTTTATTCTGATCATAATCAAAATGAATCACAGAAAACCGGGGATATTCCACATTATGTGAATAGCCAAGTAGAAAATAGCAATTTAAACAATAACAGTAATAATCATCATGCTAGTATTGTAAGTTCCCCTGTCAAATTTTCATCAGCCGGCAATGGGCACAATAAAATCAACAATAACTATTCCGAGGGTGACGATGATTTTTACGGTGATTACTAAACATTAGTATGCATTAAATATGTGTACAACAAAAGGGTCAGGCAAATCATAATAAATAATTAAAATAAAAATAGAAAAAAGTTTTGCGTAAAAATGTATATAATCAAATCGTAATAAAGATGAGTGAAATTGTTCCATGAAATCTTCCATATACACAGTATCGTAACTTACATAAATCACATATGTCATTAAAATGTGGTAATTCAAGTTAAGAAAGTTTACTGTATAACAAATATAAATATTGTTCTCTCATTTATGAATAATCCAATTTGAATGTAATGAATCAGAACAAGACTCTGCCAAAGCTTGACATGAAAAGGATTTTTGGATATGCAATCAGTATTCACGATAATGATAATGACCAATATATTATTTTTGTGAGACGGAACCGAAAAAAGTAATCAGATTTCATAAATTGTCGTCACATCATATTCTATTACAGTGGTTTGAGTTACGAAGATTAATTTAGCTAGAAAGGATTTGAAGTTTAAGATTCTACTTATCAAATTTACGTAGGAATGTGCGAAGATATCAGTTGAGCAAAACTCGATGCAATACAATGTGCAGTTGCACAGGTTGGAACACTCGAGTAGGGACAGTGGGGAGTAAATTCGGGATACGGAGTATGCGCGTGTTGTATTCAGGTTCATTATATTATATTATAAATATAGGGTTTTAATGTTTGATGTTGTAGGTTACGAACAATTCGTTTACAACGCCGACTAAACACGACGTCGAAGTGAAAGTCCATGTACTCACGTATATAATCAGGAAGAAAAACTTTAGGGTCTGTCTAGACAATTTGAAATAGGTTTTAAAGGGGTTTACTGCAATCTCGTATTGAAGTTTAAAGTGTTGGATTGGAGTAGTAAAATTTGCATTTTGAAAGTTTAGTTTTAGTACAAGACTAAATATATGTAATGAATGCATGTAAAAGATTAGGGACATGGGGCTACTTGACATTTTTTTTTGAAGTCGGTGTTAACTTACATTACTCATATTCGACGTCTCGTAAAACAATGAGAAGAAGCAACTGTTTGATAAGACAAATCCATGTATATCTCTTTGAAGTTGCATTCATTTATCACATCTACTAATATAACTATACTATACTACTACTGAAGAATTGTAAAGTGTAAAGGTGAAAGGTGCTGAAATGAAATTCAATGCAATCTTTTTTAGCAATAGTGAACTTCTCCTAAATAACTTATTCATCGCATTTAGAATTAGAATCATATAGTTAGCTTTAAAAGTAAATGTTTATCCGGGTAAACTATCGATGATCTACGTTTAGTGTGATTTTCGAATAAATTGGGTATTTTAATTACGTAGATAGTAGGCATAAAGAAAATAACGGAATAATTGTTTCATCGTGACTATATTAGACTTCGTATATGTTATGATTGATTTCATGTTGGTTAGAATTGCAGTTCCTGCGTACAAATAGAAAAATGTAATGGAAGACCGACAACCTAGGTACCAGGTAATGTAGCATGTAGCAATACATTTGCGTCTCGTGCATACTTTAAGGTGTATTGTGTATTTGTATTAATGTAAAAAAATCTCGAACGCTATACTATAATACGAAGTAAATCATGGAGGTATAATAAGTAAATATATATAACTTATTAATCTTATGCATTAGTAAAGGTGAGGTTTTGGAAGATAATGTACGAAACATATGGCTGACATATTGAGAGAAAAAAAATCGTTTAAGCTGTTAATTCGACATTTGCAAACTTGCAAAACTGAGAAATGGTACACCCGTACACCACGTAAATAATATCATACTTTTACGTATTGCGCATGCTCTACTTTACTGGAATATAATATAATAGGTGTTAGGAATTATAATTTATAATTAATACAGTCTAATTATAATAAGATCTCATTAAAATAATTTAATGTTAATGTGTGGCATTTTTGTTGTTTCTTGTAAAGAAATGTAAGTAATGTATTATAACGTACTTTATGCAAATGAAATATGAACATCAAACTGATATACCTGCATAAGAATGAAAGCAGAATAAAATAACTCATAGAATTTTTACAGAATTAAACCCGTTTATCTTAGATTGTTTACATCAGAGTCGATCTGCTGTATTTGCACTTATTTCATTTTCATTTTACAAACAATGCATCATGATCTCTAGCGAAGCCAATCTTGTAATTGTACGATCAAAATCACGTCGAAAACAAACTCGAGACTACAAAAACTTTACAGTCAAGTATAATAATTTACTTCATTCAATCGGTTTGAGACTAACAATTTGTGCAGAAACTTTAAAAGTTGAAAGTGATACTTTTCCGGACCAGAATCGACACATTAAATTGACGCCTTGACGCAGGGAAAATGCACATAGTACTCGCCTCAGTTTATAGTAAATTTATACTCTGTAAATCCAAACTTAATGGCATAAAGAATGCCGGCCTTTAAGAATCCTCCGCATGATAATTCTTCTTCCAGAAGGTGTTGACATCCTAACTTTCCAACTATGTTTTCCTAAACGTTTAGTTTCTCTAGGTCTTGGAAAATGGATTCGAACAATTGATCGAACAAAATTTAAACCCGCAACTGGCGAAGGACATCCTTGAAATAGGTTTAAATTCACTAATGCGTTTCCTAGAATTAAGCTCGGGGAGGTAGTCGGTAAGCTGACCAACGGTGAGGCTTTCGGGGGGGAAATTCCATACCTTGTCCCAAGACCTCTAATAGGGAAAATCGAGGCAACTGGATTGACACAATTGTTTCCTCCAAGGTTGGGTCGTAGAACATTTATTCCTGCCCTAAACCATCAATATTGTAATAATTAAAATTCAACGAATCTTCTAACCATGGATTATACAAGTAATTCATAATTTATTATGCAATGTTAATGTTCAGAATTATATAGGTGCATCGGTGCATGACATTTTATAAACAACGTACCGTAAAAAGTTTACACAGGTTCGAAACCCAAACATGGTTGTTTTGTTTGTTTACGTTCAACGTTTGACAGTCAACAGTCAATATTGCACTAGACGAAGTTAAAACTGATATATTATTAAACTCCCAACTAATGTGGGTACTAAACAATTTACTATTTAGAATAAATAAAAACTCCCGTTACCTATAACCGTGGTTTATCAAAAGATGAACGAAACCATTTATTAAATCACGTCGTATTTACTCTAAATGCTATTGATGGTACACAATAGGAATCAGATGAAAACTTTATTTATGTTGGGCTAAACTAAACCCTTCCCTCAAAATATTTGTGTTCATATTACCCCAATACATGAAGATACTTTGTTGAGTGATTTGGATTTGTCGTGAAAGTCGCCAAGAAGACTTCGCTCCACAAAAACATGTACATTGATAAAAAACTTGAGATCCATTTCTTCACGGAGGAACGCCATGTAAATATTGCTAATTGTTATTGCATGACCGTAGTACTATGAAATCCATCTGCAAAATCTCGAAATATATAAATTATAAACGTGTGTGAAATGAGAGTTAACTATATCCGAGAATACTAGTAAGCCCCGCAGCACACAAATGGTACCCCACAGCACCAAAAATCAGAATTGAATAGCGGATTCTTCCTTATGACCTTTAGTCCTTATGACCGTTAGC
>JAHZNA010003198.1:0-11500 GCA_027743935.1 Sinodicranocentrus sp. ZH6
AAATAACAAAAGTACTTTCCCAATTTTATTCTTATGCTTTTTAGGTGCTACACGTTAGTTGCATTCATTGCTCCGTAAATGATGTAGAGATATGAGATATAGGAAAAGCTTTCCGTACATTCATCAGTATCATTACGACTTCGCAAGAGAGAAAAAAACTTTCATTGTTTCCCTTAGAAAACGTTCGCCTTTGTACCTCTTAAAAGTTTCTTTCTCCAGAAAAACAAAAACGGAACAGAAGAAAACAAACCCGGAGGTGCTTCTTTCTCGTTTACGGAGTTTGATAGAGCATCGGAAACTTATCGCAGAGATGCAGCATACGAGCTGGACTAAAGAGTAGTAAACAAGAGCTAAAATAGATATCATTTCATTTCAAAACTTACAACAATAGAAGTTTATAGGTATTTACACTCGAAATGATTTTCAACGAGGCAGGGAGTTTACAATAGAAGTTGCGTTGGTTCGAGGTTCCAAGGGTGTAATAAATGTATCTGGAAAGGTCAATGAAAATGAATGATGTTACTTACTTACAGTTACGTTGTAACGCTAGTTAAAATAATAGATTTTGTACCAAGCAACATTACTCGTATGATAATGATATTATGTATTGCATATTGCATCATCAAAGGAAAATCATTACACTATAAGGACGAAGTTTTCTACCTATAATTACCTTACCAAGTGTTTAAAAAAAATTGTTATTGTTACCAAGTTTTGAATAAAATATAAACTATCAACCATTTATTAAAATTCTAGTCTTTATAATTCAACTTCTTTGGTTTATCACATCTTTTATAAAATTAAATAAATGCAAATCCTTTATAAATCATTCGATTTTTCCAAGTTCAGTTTTGAAAATAGCAACACACGATCTTTAGAAAATTATTCTCTCCCTGCTTATTTATGAACCCGGAAGAGACTAAAAAAACTGAAGCCAAAGAAGGCGCAGTTGATGAAAATGAAAAGGCACCTGAACCTACACCCGAACCAGCCGCAGCAGACCCAGGATCTACCCCAGCCCCTGATGCAAAGGCTAAAACAGAAGCCAAAGAAAAGGCCAATACTACTACTACTGTTGTCAATATCAACAAATCAACTAAGCCTCTTGAGGTAGGTACTCAAGAAAATGAGGACGTAGGGGAACCTTTAGAAAAACAAGAAGAAGAGGGCGACTTGAGCGGAGACTATGGAAAACGTTACTACTGTAAATGGCACTACTACTCAATGCATCCTATCCGAATTCTTTTCATCATTGGAGGACAATACCCATTTTATTGCTCTAAACAAGAAGACGGGACTTACGAATACAAATTTAACTGGGTCTTTCCTGGAACTACTTACTTCCTATCAATGATTTGTGTAAATAACACATCTTATGGTTTCCCTACCTAATTCAATAATCACTTTCAATTGTCAAATCTGCCATTACGAACCCGCTAGTCCTGCTATAATGCATTGATAACCTAAAACGGACAAAATTCTCGCAACTGATCGGTTAATGAGTGCCACATAAGGCCTTATCATCCAACTGCCACACTCCCTGCTTTTTAAAAATAAAATTGCATATCAGCAAAATTTAATCTTTGGAAACTGATATTCACCGGCCAACGTAGCCTTTTGAATGTGGACCATATTAAATTTGTTTTCGGGTGATACCAATGCAGACACTGCAAATGTTACGATGCAAGACGCTTGTTTTTTCATGTTTGAAAATCCAACTTATCATTACTCGTGTAGTTTCATTTTCGTTATCATATAAATGAGACATTAGCAGCTAAGATATATTGCCCTTTGTGCAGTGCAAGTAGCAACATTGACGCCGATACTATTTTACTTTTAATCAATCCGATTGCAGTGTAAAAATAGATGTGAAATTTGTGTTTTTGTACAAATGTCAATGGAGCTCAGATGAATGGGATGCAATCTCATTATCCTTTAAGTGCAGGCTCAGGCCATCGTATTCAAGTGAAGCTTCCATATTTAAACATGTTTCGTAACAGCAACATTACTCTATATACAACAACAATTGCCAGGAAAGGAAACTTAATGTACAATACATTTGAGAACCAGTTTTTTTGGTCCACGTCCTGCCTAAAATCAATGGCAATATTTTGCGCCTATCTCCGTCTTCATATGATGTTCCAGCCAGTTCTTGGGGATGCAAACTACCAAAATTCTCAATGCAATTGGTGTCCATTATGAGTACTAAGTAGGTTAGCATGGCATACTCTTTCAAAAAAGTGAATTAACTTCTGGAACTTTCTGGAACTTGTTGTAAAATGGTGATAGATGTGATAATGAAGGAGCGTAATAGCAAAGGACAAGATTCCAGCACATTAAATAGGAACAAAATGAGAAAAATTATCTCACCATTTACCCTCACATCCCAATGTATGTAAAAATATGGTTTATTCGAATTTAATGAGGTTCCTCTTCCTTGTCACGATTAAGAGCATCATTTTGCGCCTCTCTCCATCTTCCTACGATGTTCCATATAGTTCATGTATATGCAACTACCAAAATCTTAAATGCAGTTGGTTTCCACTATGAGTACTTTTGCACATTGTTACTTTCCTTACTCTGTCATAAAAGTGGATTAACTTTCCACAAACGCACTTACAGCTTCTAAGGTCAGCTACATTATTATTTTATTCAAGATAAATTGAGGTATAAGCATTTCTGTCCATACAGCCACGGGTTTTATAGGAATGCCAATTAATTTTAGGATACCATTCATACATGCTTTGATTGTACTCATGCGCTATATGACGTTGGATTAGACTACAAATACAAACACGTGCAACAATGTGAGTCATCTCTAAACAGGTTTCTATTTCAAATAGGAATATTGTGCCATACACTGAATAACGTAAGCCTTAAGCAGCGAAATATATGCCACAGACTAACTACATAAGCTTATTGACTGCCTACAACCCCACCGTACAATAGGCTTGTAAAATGTGAAGTGAATGTTTTGGGAGAAATTGTGTGTTGTGTTGAATGAAACTTCATTGTATAAGGCCACCATACCGTAGTTGAAGGTCGTTGAAGGTAAAGGTAACTGGGTCAACACTATAAGTCCCATGGTTTTTTGCATATCTGAAATATAGTTTAGTATAAATGGGTATGTATATTGTTATTTTTACATAACGGCTGAACGTTGAAAGCGGGTTTCTATTTATAATGAGAGCAAGAAAAATGTTGATGAAAACGATTTATCACAGATTTATATACAGCAAAGATGTAATATGGAAAATTAAATGACGAGCAGTGGCAATATGCATCGCATTATAAATTATAGACGTTTTCCAGTTTGGAAATGGAATCTATATATATTTGTTTTTCCATGGTGGTGGTCGTCGTGGTGGGGGAGTTGAAATCTTCAGGGTTCAGGAGTCTCCAGGGAAAATGGAACATGGACTTGTGTAGTTTCAAAATTTATAAGCGATATAGTAGACCTACCTCCGACTTTAGCACTAAAATTGTAAGGATTTCCGTTTTTAACATTTCTACGATTCCATCACTGCAGTGCAAGTAGCAACATTGACGCCGATACTATTTTACTTTTAATCAATCCGATTGCAGTGTAGAATAGATGTAAAATTTGTGTGTTAACAAATGTATATGAAGCTCAAATGAATGGGATGCAATCTCATTATCCTTTAAGTGCAGGCTGTCATATTTAAACATATTTCGTAACTTACACATTATTCTATTTACAGCAATTGTCAGGAAAGGAAATTTAATTTGCATATCATTTGATACCTTTTTAACATGTTTTTGGTGAACTGGAAATGCTATAAAATATTGTTTATATGCTACAGAGAAGACTTCAGCTCGCCCGTGAGAAAAAAATGTTTGAAAACACTCTCCATTATCAAATCATCCCAATCCACATAAATAATATTTTTTTCGATCCTAGAACCGCACCCTTTGGGTATGAGATTTTTTGGTCCACATCCTGTCGGAAAAAATCATTTTACGCCTATCCCCAGACTTCTACAACGTTCCAGTCAGTTTCTGGAATTGCAGTTATTTTCAATCATTTTAACACAGCCACTCTGTTCATGAATTTCATGAAGAGTTTATGCTTTGTTCATTATTGTGCTGTACGCATCTTCTAAGGAATAATTTTTATCATACTGAATGGATCACCTGAAATGTTTGAACCTGGTTTTTAACATTTTAAAATCGTCTCAGAAAGTAATCACGACTACCGCAATTCACTACTCATTTTTTCAAAATGCTTTAAAATTCATAATCTGTAATTAAATGAAAAAGCAGTTATCCGAAATGATATGAAATCATATTGGCATTTGTGTGGAACAAAACCAAAATGCCTTGTTCCTTATTAGCAGATTAACGTTACAGAGCATCATTCACACATGCGAGCTAGTTGCACAACTTACAATTTGAATGCTTGTGATAAAAGCTTTAACATTTTCAACTACATAATCGTTAGCCTAAGAAGAAAAAAATATTCACCATGTGTCAGCTTTAAACTCAAGTAAAAGTAAAAATTTGTGCATTGTGAGCAAAATGGAAATTGGCTTCGTGTACATTACATAGATAAATTACTACATACGCATATTTAAATACGCGAAAAAAGTATGACGTGACATTATACATTTTCTGTGACTTTTGCAATACTTTGTCAACAAAGCAATTGAAAAGTCGCTCAAAAATTGACGGTGGAAAGGAAACGTAGTGCTTTGCTAATATAAATTAGAATGACAAATTTTACTGTGTGAACATGAAACTGAAGTAACCAACTTCCTACTAAAATAGGCACAGATCTATCTGTATAGTTTATCGCAAAAGTCGTCAGCTATAAATCATACATTCACATAAATGCAGAATATTAATTGTGAGAGCTTAAATGATATCATTATTAGAAATTTGTCTATCCCATAATCCCACGAAGTAGTGCTATTACCATTGTAGTAAAAATGTAGAATCATGAAACTTCTGTATTATAAAAAGTGCCACCTGCATAAAGTAAACTTTCTCGCGGTGAAATAGTTCACAGTGATTTTCTATAACTGAGATGAAAATGATATGTATTAAGTATTATGTCCTTGTGGTGTTTTCGACAGGTTTGGATGAGAATATAGTATAAAAAATTTGGTAGAAACCTTACAGGAGATGCATACTTTCATACCGACCCATGTAACTCTTTCAATTTGATATTTACGGATACGGATCTAGAAAATACGGATGCGCATATCTGCACCGAGGGGTGTAAGGTTCATATCTGGTGGTATGGATTTGGCGATGGCAGTTAATTAGATATAAATTCCAATGAAGCCAGTACAAAATGTAAGTTATCATGATTCGTAAAGTTATAGGGAGGAACGAGTCGACAAGCAACAAGAAACGGGGTTGGTCTACAAAAATCCTGATCCATGTGGCGCTCTCGAAAAGTGTAATAAAAAGTGTGATCTTTAACACAAATACAAAACTAAAATGTGACATTATATTTTTAAAGTATAACTTGTAATAAATTATGGGTTTCGCCAGAGATGATGTTGCATATTATCGATAGTATATTAGATATGTATCCTAATGACACATTCTTCATCATCATATGTATAATGTCTACTGTCACTAGGTATAATTTATCGTATTGTATATCCATTGTGACTAAAATATACTTTTATGTACGTAGAAAACACTCTCCATTTCTGCTACACGCATTTCGATAATTTTATATTGCGCAGTTTTTAAGTTCATTGTAAATTGTGTGATTGAATCAATATATATCAGACTCGTCTATAATAATAATAATAAATGAGCATTGGTTTTGAAAAATACATAAATATCTAAATGGTAATTTATCAAAATATATATAACGTTGTGGTTTCTTCGAATTTAGAACCCCATCCCCTTCGGGGAGTGGGGTTTTTTTTAATCCGTGTCCTGCCTGAATTCAAGGCCGTCATTTTGCACTTATCCATAGCCTCCTGCGACGTTCCAGTCGGTTCCTTAAGTTGCATATATGAAATATCTACACGAGGTCAGTTTCCATTATGAGTAAAAAAGTTTCCTTGCTCAACTAGAAATGCGGAATAAATGACTGGAGTCAACTGGAGTTGTGATGAAATGCTCTTAAATGTGTTTTATGATTGGTTCTGAACTCTGGAGAATATTCAAGCTCTAAATATATGAAGGAGTTTAACGAAGGGTAAAATCCCATTTACCCTTACATTCCAATGTACGCAAAAACATGTTTTTTCGAATTTTAACCCCATCCCCCTTGGGGGGTGGGGGTTTTTTTTTGGCCCGTGTCCTGCTTGAATTTAAGGGCGTCGTTTTGCGCCTATTCCCAGTCTCCTAGGACGTTCCAGTCTTTTCCTGTAGTTGCATCTATATCTACACGTGGTCGGTTTCCATTATGAGTAAAAAGGAGTTTCCTTACTCTGCCGAAAAAGAGGATTAACCGCTGGAACTTCCTGGAACATGTTGTGAAACGGTTGTATATGGGATAATGAAGGAGCATAGTGGCCCTGGAGAAGATTCCAGAACATAAAATAGGAAACAATGATCCCACCATTTACCCTCACATCTTAATATACGTAAAAATGGTGTTTTTTTCGAATTTTAACCCCATCCCCTACGGGGGATGGGGTTTTTTTTTGGTCCATGACCTACCTGAATTTGAGGGCGTCATTTTGCGCCTATTCCCAGCCTCCTAGGACGTTCCAGTCAATTTCTGGATTTGGTCCATGACCTGCCTGAATTTGAGGGCGTCATTTTGCGCCTATTCCCAGCCTCCTATGACGTTCCAGTCATTTTCTGGAAACTTCCCTGGAACTTACTCAGATTTGGAAAAAAAATCTTTTTTGGAGATAATGCTATGGGTGAGCTGGAAATGCTATTTAATGCTATTTTATATGTACTGGAGAAGATTCCAGCTCACCCGGATATTAAAAAAATGAAAAAAAAATCCACCCCCCTCCTCATCTAAATCCATCAAAAAACATGTTTTTTCGAATTATAACCCCATCCCCTTCGGGGGTGGGTTTTTTTTTGGTCCGTGACCTGCCTGAACTTGAGGGCGTCATTTTGCGCCTATTCGCGTCCTTCTACGACGTTCCAGTCAGTTCCTGGAGTTGTATTTATATCAACACGTGGTCGGTTTCCATTACGAGTAAAAAGTAGTTTCCTTACTCAACTAGAAAGGCGGAATAAATGCATATAGCCAACTGGAGTTGTGATAAAATGCTCTTAAATGTATTTTATGATTGGTTCTAAACTCTGAAAAATATTCCGGCTCAATATATATGCGGGAGTTGAACGAAGGGTTAAATTCCGTTTCCCCTCACAAATCAAATGCACCGAAGACTTGATTTTTTGAATTTAAAACCCTCTGGGGGTGGGGTGTTTTTAATCCGTGTTCTGCCTGAAATTATGGCCGACATTTTGTGCCTATCTCCAGCCTCCTAGGACGTTCCAGTCAGTTTCTGGAAATGCATCCATGAAATTCATCAGAGTAGTGAGTTTCCATTATTAGCAAAAATGTACAGTTGTATTTGTATATACTTTCCTTACTCCTTAAAAACATGATCTAAAAATAATTATCAAATGCCTGGTGCAATTCAAAATTGTATTTTGTGTACACGAATGGACTTTTAATATGTATATTTTTATATGCACTCTATATGTCAATGAGATGTTGGGAATATGCTTCGACATTTACAAGCAGATTAAAGTTATACTTTAATATAGTTATCATGCATTTTTTAAGCGTATAATTGTGATTTTTGAGTTTTTAGCATGTAAATAAATTGTATGCATTATCAGCAAATAATTGTAGACTTGTTCATTTTTATTGTGATTATCTATTTCATTTAAAAAGATTTATATGATTAATGTTTGACAGTTATTAAATTAATACAGTATGAATTTGAATATTTTACGAGATTCAACCCCACAAAAGTAACATTTTCAAATATGCTGTTAGTAAATATGTCTAATTGGTTTTGGTTGTAGTGTAAATATTTACAAAGTAGTACCTTTAAAGACTACTTTTAACGATTTTACTTATAATTTTCTTCTACATGTAATGTAATTCAAAAGTTTGACAACTATTAAGCTTTTTAAATTGATTGTGAGGATAAACATACATCGGATTGACTTGGATATTACCTTCTGATTAATCCTACAAATTTTAGTCTCGAATTATTTTTGTTTTGTCACTTGGTTTTGTAGGAGGATTTAGTTTAATAAGGAACTGTGGCAGAGTAGCGTTGTTAGTCAATTCTTCATTCTGGTTATCGATTAGTCCTTCTTGTTTGTTTTCTTTTTCAACTGTAGGCGTTCCAGTTTCATCTAGATTAGTTGCCTCTGCGTTCATGTCAGACATCAGTTCAATGAGCTCTTCTTGTGATTCCACCAATGGTGATAGATTGCGTTGTAAGGAGGTTTCATTCTTAGCTGGAGCATTGACGTGGTCAAAAATGCGTTGATTGCCGGTTTCATCCATTCCGAATGGACCTTTAACTGAAGTTGCCTTTTTAGATTCAATTTTTTTGATTTTTTTTGCTACGAAATCCTCATCTGGCAATTCTGCTCCTGCTGTCTCTGCTGCTCGTTTTCTAAACATGGAACTGAAGTAATTGTCTATTGCTGGTTGAGATTTACTGGAGGATGGGACCGATTTATATCTAGATAAGGATATATTTCTCTTAGGACTTCCCTGATTAGATTTCTTCGTGTTGACGGCCTGAATTTCATTACCGCTCGTGACCCGTGAAGTACAATCATCTTTTGCTGCAACTTCCGTTTGTTCTAAACGCACTGACGACATCGGAGTAGCTTCTAGAGTGACAATCTCTATAGGATCTGTTGCATCCACAGTAGTCCCAGGATCAACTACTTCGCCGTGAAAAAGTGCAGTCGTTGAAGTCCTAAGAACGACAACCTCATTTGGATTTACTACAGTAGAAGTAGCCTCTGGAATGACGAATGGTTTTTTAGACGTCATAATTGTGGCTGTCCTAGGATCCCCGATTTTTGACATGTCGACTGGTTGATCTAACTTTGAGCTGGGTGCTGTAACGGCGTATGCTTGGAGGAGCTGGATGTCACCTTGGTAAGACTGCTTGTTCTTGTTTTTATCATGACCCATACACATGAAAAACTTGTTTGGAAGTGGCTGCTCCCTGCATCCTGCAAATATGCAGACTGATCTACAAGTACCAGTTTCATCATGGATCACAATAGCAAAGCCAACCGCATGTGAAATCGAAAGTGAATAGCCGAGAAAGTCCGCATGGTGTAGAAACCTCCCTGCCACTCCTACTGTTTTTAGTAAATAGTCGAAATCGTCTTTGTTTTGGAATCCAAAAGCCCTTGTTAGTGCAGGGCCGACTGTGCCTAGACGACCTATTGGAATATATAATACAAGGTTACATGTCATTATTATCTATAACTATCAACTTTATATTGTGTCCAATTAACATGCATGACAAGAAATTTATTATGAAAAGAAAAATATTTTACAAAATTGATCATCCCAGTTATCTTGTTCATCTGATCTGGCTTCCATTGCTCCACTTGGTCCTGTTGTCATTCTTATCGATGATAACCAATGTTAATCATAAACTAATTAGTAATGTGTTGGTACTAATGGTAATACAAGATGATGATGAGTGAGGATTAATCAACCTGTGCTATTATTATTTAAACTTTTTTTGATTTTCGTTAATATTATGATGTCATTAAATCGATATTCCTAAATCGATCTAAATTACGTGTAATTTAATTATACTGCCACGAAACCACTTATAACTACAGATCGAACAGTTTAGTTTAAAGTGCTGTAAACTGATAGCTATGTAAAAAAATGAATGTGCGTCGACGTATCCTTTTACTGATTTTGTTTACGCGATGAAAATATGCAAACTTTTCGCTTGTTTTCATCAAGTGGATAAATGAATTTTTATGCGCCTCGACTGTGATTGGCCAAAATTGTGTGTAAACATGGATAATAATGGAAACCAATCTGTGTGCGTTTCTCTTGCTCGTTAAGGAAAGCGTCAAACTTTCATGCAAGAGTGTGTTTGTTTTGGGAAAGAACATTGACCTTTGATAAAACGAATATTTTTTTGAATTCTTTCTGTTGTGACAATTCCACTTTTACTTTTTGTGAGTGTGGCATTAGTATAGCTAGATTAGAAATGTCTATTGGTGGATAAATAGACTGGAAATACAGCAGAAGCTTCAGTAACGTACGTGCTTTGTTGATTACGTGTTTTGTCAGTCAACAGTGTGCACCGCTGAGTGTTTTAGAAGCCGTCATCACTGATCGTTTTATCGCGCCACAATGTCTGAAATTGAAGGCGAAGGGTCTCCAGCTGCCGTTATTACTGGGGAAAATCGGTGTTGTCGTCGTTGCACCCTCCGTGTGGATTTTCCCAAATACAACTGTTATGTTTGTGAACAGTGCACTAATGCCAACATTGCCAAACCATCTTGTCTAATTGGAACACACACTTCACCAACGATGAAGAGCAAATGGGCTGTTTCCCCTGGAAAAGTCGAGTTGCTGATCCGTCACATTCCGTATGCTCGCGTTGATGTTAAATGTTGTGCTGATGCTTATATGAGCGATACGCATTGGGTGATTCACTTAAACATTTCCCATGTTTCTGATCATAAGAATAACGCATAAGAATAATATTGCTTATGATTACTATCGAATTAAATGTATGATAATTTTTATTTAGGAATTCGTGGAACGTATGTTACTCCCAATTAGAAAAATGAGCAAAGAACTTTTTACATTGACAATGAATCGTCACAACAATTATTTGGTATTGAGTACTTTGTGTGTGCTCTTTTACGACGAATCCAACAGTCGCAAATCTTTGTACTTTGTGATTCCCCATTTGAAGATTCGGATCAAGGTATGTCTTGCAATCGGATGTCGCCGAGAAGAGGACGTAGTGGCTGAATTTTTATGTATGGGCCACTACATTGAACACTGCTCAAAAATAAACGATCAACTATTCGCTGAGGGTATTTTGACATATGCGGAACACGAATTTAAATGATGATCTAAAAAATTTAGTGACCGTTATTAAGTCTAGCTCATCCATAAAACAATTTATATACATGCTGATTTTTTGAATTTATTCATCACAAAAACACTTAATGTAAATAGTGTGGAATATGGACATTTGTCCATCTGTAATTGTGATATGATAGGTAAAAGTTTTGTTGATGAGTAAGCAAGGGATAATGCATGTCATAGAACGGTAAAATATATTTGTTGTGTGTTATGCATATTATAAGTCAGTAGTAAGGAAAGTATTCGGTTTCCATTATGGGGCACTTCCTACGAAATGATATGTACTTTCACCCATAATAATTTATAATATGCATAACACACAACAAACATATTTTACCGTTCTATGACATGCATTATCCCTTGCTTACTCATCAACAAAACTTTTACCTATCATATCACAATTACAGATGGACAAATGTCCATTTG